>CABFOV010012117.1:0-12117 GCA_902141375.1 Timema poppense | reverse complement strand
TACCTTGTTATTTTTTAGTTTAATTTTCTTATTGTGCGCCAGCCTTAGTCTTCTAGGAAGAGTAAGGGCGACGCCACAACACAACCAAGAGTTTTAATGATGAGATTATAAAGCTAACCAAGACTAGCATAGAATCATAATATATAAATTTATCAACTAGCCATAGTGCCATAAACAGGGCCCAAAGAAATGTGTGGTATAACTTTTAATTGTAAGGCCAAGTACATTGTTTTTCATCTTTAAAACATAGTTCATAAAGAATTGGTGTTCAAGTAAAATATGGTTTAGTAGGATATATGAATAGAGCTTAACAAATATCTGTGTGTTTTTTTCTACTTTTTGGTGTAAGTAAATAAAATAGTGCTTTAATGTTGTCATATTTAGTTTAATTTTCTACACATAATACTATCAATAGTTCTTTAATATAATGTGATATGTGATGATCATTTTGGAGTAAAATTGTATGATACATTTTATTAAGCAAAAATAGCCATAGCCGAATTTTTCAATGCCATAACCAAAATATTACTAAACGGATTGATACAACTATGTTTAGGTAATTAAATTTAATGTAACTACTTGAGCAATTTTCTATTCTATTTAAGGTTATATAACATTTTTTGTTATAGTAACTAAAAATATACTGACATTAGCTATCAGTTGATATATTTATATATACATAACTAAACTGAATGTAGCTTCTGCAGCAATATTTTTTTATTTTAATAATATCTTGTTGTTACAACTAAAACTATACTGCCCTTAAGTATCATTTCTGTCCACTACACTTTGACCCTTTATTGTATTTTTGATATTGTACTGTACTATGTCATTAATGGAGTCACTTTGAAGATGAGTACTCTTTGTCTATTTACGACATTTGGACATTTGGCTAAGCGTTGCTATTAGGCTACAAGTATGGAAGAAATGTGTATTACTTACCCCGTTTCACCACCCCCAGCGTCGGAGCACCACACGTCGGGAGGAAACAATAACACGACTATGCATACCCGAGACAAAGTTTAGACTGATCGCCGCGGCAAGTTTCAAGACACGCCCACTAGAGTTGTATGTGTTGTGAACTTGTGGCAAAGAACTCGAGATGCAAAGAGCTCGAGATGCAAAGAGCTCGAGTTGCAAAGATATGATACTCGTCGATGTTCTCGAACAGTCCCGGAGCTCTGGGAATAGTGTAGAAGCAATTTTAGTCATTCGTATTTTCTTACCGGGTGTTCCATATGTTTCCCCCCACCCATTAGCCGGTTATCCAATGTCTCTGGGTTATTTTGCATATATAGTACCGACAGGGCAAATTGTCGACACTCTTGGACTTGGTTATATTTGAGGAAGAAGAAGCTACGGCTTAGTATAGACAAAATATAAGATGAAAATTCTCTTTTGGCTTCATAATATTTTTCTTTTTAGTATAAATATGTTTTTAATTTAACTTTTCAAACTTATCTTTCGGCTATCACTTAAATATATTACATGAAAATATCAGTTTTGTAATCCATTAAATTATATGTAATTTAATTGAGTTGAACTTATCGATTGTTAAGAGAATATCGATATGGTAACAAGTATTGATAAGGATCGATTTAGTATTTGGAAAACTATCGATACTTTAACTTTACTAAATAAAGTCGGTATTTAATTTTTGTCAAAGAAGATAAGCTACACGATTGGTTTTTTTAAAAATTAATTTGCAAAAAAAACGACACTTACGATGAGGGCTAAACTTTGCATTATGTTCGGAAAGTTTTCTTTTGAAAATAATGTCATAAAAGTTTAACATATAATTATTATTTGTTAAAAATGTTCTTGTGATATGTTATGATTAGGAATTGTTTTAGCGTTAATTGTAAAAAACGGGAGGTAGGTAATTAAATTAGAGATTACAAAGAATATTTATGGGCTCATTCAATAAATTGTAGGAGATGTAATTTTGATAATTGACCTTTTTGAGAATAACGTAATCATGTTGGTTGATCCGTAAGGAAAGTTGTGTACTGATGTTATTGTTATTAGCAAATGTTATGATTGAGCTGATGTCTTATTTGACATTAATGTTGTTCTCTACTTCTGGCGTTTAAAAATATACTTTCTAACATCTTTCGAAGCTGCCAAAATAATTTAACTAACTTCTCTGTTGAACGCTTCATGTTCATTACAAATGTTAGATCAAATTAAATTTTATATTGAATAAATATAAACATAAAATCACTTCAAGCATTCCTTAATATAATGACTCACCATACACTTAGGTCCTTTTATATTAATGTGCGCTATCTATTTTTTTTTAACTTTGGAATTTATACATTTCTATTTATGAGTTCTATGAGGATGACCGTCTATAAATTTACCCCCGCAACTGGTGAGTTGTGTTATCTGAGTTTTCGAATGTTTGATCTCAGATATTCAAAAACTGAACTCCAACCGCTCACTCTTATTCCCCACTTTTTTTTTGCTCCTTTTTTATTTTTTATTGGGCCTCCTAAATGTTTCTTATGTTTTTGTTAAGGAGGGCTCAAATATATGTATTGTATGACATACTATGCCTGCCATTACATAGTTTAGAAAAGAGATTATTGTACTTTTTAAAAAAGCTTAACTCTACTGACCTTTCATAACAAATTGATAAGATATCAACGGGGTAATAAGATAAAATCAATTAATCAACCCCTTTTCCCCATCAAACTCATTGAAACAAGTTAAATCACTACTTCTCATCTAGCTTAGTCTTCCTTAGGAAATATACTGGGTTCATGGATATTGATGTAAGTAATTAATCATGTCATGAGGGGAGGGGTAGTAAGGCAGCTATGTCCACGTATTTATACCAAATAGCTAGGAGACGATATGTCAAATTTGGTGCTATATTAACCTGTAGAGTGGGTAACTCATCAAACTTGAGCACATAACAAGGGTAGCGTGGTATAAGCTATGACTACTAACAGACATTGACCTTTCCTCCAGGTTTACAGCCTGGAGCCATTGTTTGCCATGAAAGGGGGTGTTGGGGGAGCATGTGTTGGTTTGCGTGTTGCGTGTTGCCTACACCTCAAGTGCATACAGCGCTAACTTTGACGTCTCGTAGCGCCGACATTTGGCCTCAATTACAAGAAGTTCAATGCGTGGAAATAGTGTAATTCCACCCTTTAAAACCCTGTATAACTTTTTCTGAAATTATATTCCTCTTATTTAAAGATAATTAACAACCTACCATTTCCTCTCTGATTAAATGTATTTGGTGGTGATTATTTGCCAAAGAGACAGTTGGTTACATAGTGGATAGCTCCTGATATGACTTCCCTTTATAATTTCGTAAATATCTATAGATTGGAGAAGTTGCACTTTATTTTTCCTTAGCAAGGCATGTTTAGCTAAGCCTGAAGCTGTAAACGACAACTGAAAGCTGATTAGTATCCACAGTTCTATAAAAATAATAATTAATAACGCAATGTGTTAAATCTGTTTAACAATAAATGAGTTTTGACAATCACATGCGTACATGCCAGTTGTGTGAGGCTCAAACAAGTAATAATATTGTAAATGTTCTCTCAAGGAGTTAACGTAATTTATCTAACACTAGAAGGATGGGCCTGGTTAATTTTACCAGTAAATATTCCTTAAAATATTGTATGTCATAAGGATTTTTTTTACATGGCATCTATATTTCATGACCATTAATCAAATTTTGCGAACAAGGTTCTTCGAAAAAATCAGACCCTTAGCACCATTTCAAATATTAGTTACAAGCCCCACCCCCCCCCCCTACCTAGAAAGAGGGTGAGTGGTAAATTTGACTGGTGACGTCGATTATGATTTCTTACATTTCAATATTTATATTTTTCCTGTTTAAAATTGATATTTATTGCAAACCCTTCCAATTATTATTGACTCCTAGCAACTGCTCAATTCACAATTTTGAAATAATATTTGTATACACATCCAAAGCAAGACAAATCCTACCCACCAGATTGGAGGTTGTAAATCTTCTATAACACCAAGGAATGATTGCGTGAAGTGCATCATGATCCTGTATTGCACAAATACAGGTGTTATGCAGCACCCCTGCATCAAATACTTCGAAATAAATATTGATTTTGCATGAATTATAACCCTACAAATAATGATTGATAATAAGTGATTTAATTATATTGTACTGGGGGCTATACTTGTTCCAAACAGGCTCAATCTCGTATTCCTCGCAAAGTCTGACTCCGGCTGTTTAAGCCAAGCCCGTGGGTTCAGATGTGGGGCCTAGTTTGCTATACTAACCACATACAACAGATAACAAACTTCTAAGATAATCATTTTAATACGAAATGAACTTAATTTTAATGTTGTTTGCACCGTGTTGGAGCCTCAATTCTGGATTTTTTAGGTCTTGGATATTATTCATAAATATAGCATGTCCCATAGCGTCAATACAACATTTAAACTCCTTGGTGTATCGGGAAGTTTTAGAAAAAATACCTGAACGTACAGACATTGCGTGGATTTTATATAATTAGGTACGTATATAGTTTTCTTTATTAAATTTTACTTTATTTAATTTTTGGGCTAAGGAGAGATTTTATCAAAGTTAAAGCTAAATCATGCACTGTACCTTACAGTAAATATAGTTTAGTGTGTAAAAATAACACAAGGAAGAAAATTGCTACGTGTACAATCGACCAGTGACTGTACCAGGTAGGCAGTAAACTCACGTTTTCCTAGTGTTGAGACACATACATTATATAAGCTCACCAAATTCCATAACTGTTTACAATATTCATGAATAAATAATATCCTTTACGCTAGCCCTAAAACTCGCTATGAAAGGATAAAACTAAATGTCTTACTGAGAGGTGTCTCTTTCTAAAATATATTGTTATGTAATTTTCCTTGATGTTACTAGGTTTAGCTGTTCACATAATATAAAGATATACATTTCTGTATAAAAACCACGTGACGTGAAATAATTAATGGCGGTAGCATTTAGTTTTGGCATGATTCGCTTGGATATATAATTAGGATGATAAGAAACATGCAGCAAGATTGGTCCATACGAGTTTTCTTTACACTCAAACCAAACTAATATTGTATTTATTAATTTGGGTGATGGTGAGGAATATTTTCAAGCATTGAAATTTTAAAATTATATAATTAAATTTACCTATTTCTTGAAAATATTGATCGAAACAGTCTACATCCTATCGACAAAATTTAGTTCAGTTTTAAGGTCGATAGGCAAGAGCTTTCAGGACATTTAGTTACATATTATATTTACTGACACGTTTATAACAATTGAACTGAATATTTGAAGGTCAGAACTTTTCTCAATAAAATTGTTTTCAAAAGGTTAGCAAAGTCTTTCTTATAAGACACAAGGTCATTTCTGTTGGTTCTATCTGGCTACCTAATAATTTGTGAGAAACTTTGTAATTAATCTATCTACGTTCACATCTGCAGTAAAGAGTTTAATGTCTACAGTAATTTAAACTCTTCCCCCGAGTGTTTTATTTCTTGTTCTGAGAGGAGCGTATCCTAAATACCATTTTGAGCTCTTCGAACTCAGCCTTAAGGTAGAACACTTGATATGTTCCAGTAGTTTTTAAAACTTTATAAGTATTATTAGTTAATAAAGGCTATAGTTAATACTTAACAAAGATAATATTTATTTATTGGTTGTTGTTATACAGTATTATACTAATTGTTACAACAAACCATCGATGTAATGTGTTATATAAAAAATATTTAGGTAAAAAATAAAATATGTAAAGATTATTCCAAAAATTCTTATTACGTAATAAAAATGAAGTCAAATCTATCTGAACTTTATAAATGTTAATAACATTAATTATTGGTGAATAAATAATTAGTCTTGCAACACAATAGTACAAACGTTATAATGTTTTATGATATGTACTATGTACAGTTTGGCTCAAAAACAAATAAATGACTAGTAACTTAGAAATTACCACTTTAATTGAAAATCAAAATATATTCATTGGCTAAATAAAAGCAAAGTACAAACTAGATTCTTTAACTTTTTGAAGATAAACAAAATATGAATATTTTAATGGAATACTTACTTTATTCATTTATATAAGAAGAGTAACATCATTCTATATATTTTATCTTTCATTATCTATAATTCCAATTCCAATTATTACATCGATTGTTTATATATCAATAACTAAGCAAAATTATGAAAACCTATTATATTAATAAATACATTGAATCATTCAGAAATATAAACGAAATAAAATTAATATAATCTTTATTAAATTGTATAACCTATCTAGTAGCTTCGTTACAACAATATTATTGATATATATTTTTTAAGAATAATTTCAATTAATAAATTTACTAATATTCATATAGGACCTTTAGGATTAAAAATTAATAAATAAACAATAATGAACCAACCACGCCCTCCTCAAAATTTTAAATTATTCTAAGAATTATCAACTCCATCTAATATCCCAATTTAATGGAACTTAGGAACCATACTTGTTATATGCTTAGTTGTAAAAAATATTACAGGAGTATCCTCACTATACATTACACAACATATAATTATTGAATAATAATGACTATATTAGCGGAGATATTAAATATTTTTGAATAACTGATATCCCATCAATAATAATTGTTGACTACCTTACAACCAACTATTGTTGAGTAACTGACACACAAATAATGAA
Source organism: Timema poppense (assembly GCA_902141375.1). Lineage (NCBI taxonomy): Eukaryota > Metazoa > Arthropoda > Insecta > Phasmatodea > Timematidae > Timema > Timema poppense. The sequence goes on along the minus strand of CABFOV010012117.1, from coordinate 5,422 downwards.
GATATCAATATCCATGTTCCCTCCTCAATAGCTTGTTCTTTCTCCCTCCTAACCTCTCTCTCAGATCCTAGTCCGTATCTTGACGCTCGTCTAATAAATACCGCCCCACATTATGAGTCATAATATTCTGTGGCAGGAGCTGCAGCTATTGATCAGACATTAGAAAGTGTGCTCCGTCCAGCCCTGTCTAACGGAGCAGGTCTCATTGTTGCTCTTCTCGTCAACAGACAATACAACACGTGGATGTCAACAATAGGGGGTCTGACAGAGACAATACACACCGGGGACGACAACAATGGGGGGGCTGATACAGACAATACACACCGAGGATGTCAACAATGTGTGGGTTTACCACAGACAATACAACCCGGGGATGTCAACAATATGTGGGCTTAACACAGACAATACAACCCGGGGATGTCAACAATGTGTGGGTTTAACACAGACAATACAACCTGGGGATGTCAACAATGTGTGGGTTTAACACAGACAATACACACCAGGGATGTCAACAATGTGTGGGTTTAACACAGATAATACACACCAGGGATGTCAACAATGTGTGGGCTTAACACAGATAATACACAACAGGGATGTCAACAACGTGAGGGTTTAACACAGATAATACACACCAGGGATGTCAACAAAGTGTGGGTTTAACAAAGACAATACAACCCGGGGATGTCAACAATGTGTGGGCTTAACACAGATAATACACACCAGGGATGTCAACAATGGGGGTCTGACACAGATAATACACACCGGGGATGTCAACAATGGGGGTCTGACACAGACAATACACACCAGGGATGTCAACAATGGGGGGGTCTGACACATATGAGCCATTAACAGCGCAAAATATCACTGAATAAATATTAACAATAATATTATTTACGAGGGAAAAAGTTTTTTAAATATCAAAATAGAAGAATTAAATAATATAATAAAGAATATAAACAGCTCTCAACTTGATTGAGAGAGTACTTTTATTAATCTTTTGTCCAACATGGATATCAAAGACTAACTATTATTTTGATGGAAGAAGAAAATTATTGAAAAGGGGGGNTAACACTATTGAGTAAACCAACTCAAGTAAAAACATCAATATACAATTAAATGTATAAAACTTGTGTGGAGTGTTACACTACGTGGCCTATGCTGTGGGTAATTGTTGTACTGGTCACTTAGAGTATCTCTGGTTAAAATTATCAAATTTAATATTTCGTTGAGTACAACCACTTGTCACTTATTCATTGTTATTTGTTAAATAAAAGGGTTTAAGCAATCTAAAAATATACTTTTTAAAACTTGAGTGGTTTGATATCGTCATACTTTGTTTCTTTATATGGTCGTAAGAGTTTGCAACCTAAATATGTTCATGAATATAGATATTTTATGTTTCCCCTAATTCTTAAAAATGAATCTTACAATAAAGATGTCGGTCTGACTAGAGGGATACATATAAAAAGTTTTATGGGTTTCTTTCTAACTTGCCATCTAGATCTTACTCGGGGACTATTTTTATTTTCACTATAGAATTAATAGATAATAATTTTACAGGTTATTTATTTTTTTTAAATTCTAGATTTTTAAGAAAATAGTTTGATAGTTTTGTTTAAACTTAAATCTGTTTAGAGCTATGATTGATAAATAGCACTATGTAATGGGTGTTCGGAAGATCTTTATTTTCTGTAGGTTGCAAAGGAATTATTTTAGAAAATTCTAGATCTTTCAAAACCTTTTTAACTAGTTGGTTTAAAATGAGTGGCTGGAAATGATTTTATATAAAAAAATGTTAATGTGTTAAAATTAAATAATATACTTAAAGACAGTTTAGTTTGTTTGTTTTTAATTGAAAATTTAAGTTCTACGAAAATAACCATTTTGATCAAGATTGTAACCTGGGAAGTTTGTTAGATGATATATTTAATATTAGTACATGGTTTTATTTGTTAACGATAAACCAATAATTTAATGTCGGTTTACTTATAACAAATTTGTGAAAGTATGAATTATTATTAAATTTTCGTTATAATTTGCTCAAATATAGTATTTAAAAATAACTGTATTCATCATGTATTTTCATTTTTATAAATATTGATTTTTAAATACTGAGTTTTTATTAAACCGAATTGAACATCCTTTTTTAAATTTTCTATTTTGGAACGTAGTATTATTGTTACAAACATAATAGGATTTTACTTTTAGAAAAACATATTAAATGGTTTTATTATTATTATTATTATTATTAGCACCGCATCTTACTACCCGTTCGGGTTATACGCACTTACGCTAATGTGTAAAGGTAAGGTGATTGTGAGATGAAATGGAGGACCTACAGTGTGGAGGCCTGACATTCCCCACATTCACAAGATGTCTTGTCAGAGGTGAAGGAAGGGTTTGGTAATCAGATAAATATATGCCAGGAGCGAGAATTGAACCCCGGCCGCCAGTACAGATGTCTGACACCTTACCCCTAGACCACCAGGTCACCATTACATAGTATTCAGTCAACACTTGGTTCTATAGTATAGTGCGATTTATTAGGCATTAACGGTTTGACCCGTTCTTCACATGTTTAAGAAGCATCAAAACTATATCAAACTAGAACATTCAACATCCGGCTGCCCACTCTTTGATAGTTACTCGTTGTACGGTCCTGAACTAAATGTGGAAATCACAAATCAAACAAGGTAATTAATAAATTAAATATATGATGAATAATACTTCCTTGTCCACAAATAGAGAAAACAAAAAATGCAATCTCTTAACAATGAAATCTTTACCTAAGCACGTTCATAAACCAAGTGAAATGAACCATAAATAGATATGATTATAGAAATTTTTGCAAAAAAAACACACTTCAGAAAATAGAATAAATAAGTAATATACTCTGTTACAGAAACATTTTGAATAATAAATTTCGTGGTTTTCCAAAGAGCATCATGGTTCACCTTGATATATTATTCTAGTTCTTATGTCACTCCTATGATAGGTGTGAATTTATATTGTGATTTTTAGTTTTCTCATCAAAACGCTTTCAGATAATATTTAATTTTGCATTCGTTTATTTAAAGATTTTACATATGTTTATATATAATTCAAAATTTTTGCCAAATCAAGAAGTATTTAAATAGCAATTTAGATTCCAAACTTTCCAGATTTTATGGTTATTGTGGGGTGGTCCTTTTACAAACCTGACTAATTTAAATTTTCTTCCATGACAAAAATAATAATTTAATCTAATTCTGAAAAGGTTTGAAGCTCGTACTAAATCCAACACCACCCTAAACTTTTTCGGTTTCCACACTCTAATTTTGAAATGTTTACATTAAATGATTTGATTTTTTTGATTGATTGTTTATTTACGTGCTGGCCAAATTGAAATTTTAAGCCACTCCTAAATTTAGTGTTGTGCATTATTTGAATCAATTTTTAGCTCTTTAATTTATAGGCCTTAATTTTTAAATGTATATGTTCCGACGTCATTAGAGATCTCTGAAGATCTATTAACTTTTCTTACAAGCCAAATTTCCATTTTATTTACCAGAAAACAATTTTTATATTAGTTTTTCGAATACCGAGGGGACCCGCTTCCTTTTGTACTGTTGACTCATTTTGAAATTTAGGGTTGTTTGAAGTACTGTAGTTCTTATGCCCACCTAACCAATATCATTAAATCTTCTATCAGATTAGAAATTAATGTATTATTATAGTATTGGGAATTTTGGAATCCCCACTTCGCCAGAGATTTTACTAAATAATAAATATAAAATATTTATTTTATTATTGGAGTAGTACCTCTATATTCCTGGGAAATTGCCATTACCTGCATCACATAAAATATTTTTTAATTTCCACCTAACATTTAAAATTCATAGTATTTCATGGTTATTTAGAGCGGTCTCTAGGCCTACCTGCCTGCCAAATTTAATTTCTGTTCCACATTTTAAAAAAAATTGTATAACTCTCCCCCAGCTCGGTTTTCAAAAGTTTAAATTAAAATTTGAAAATTTAAAGTCCTTTAAAATAAAGTGTTTTAACCTTCCTGCTGGACTTCAATTTTCTACCACACTGGGAAATAGTTGTTTACTATTAGTTTTATGAAATTTGGAGCCCCACACCACATCTACAATTCAATCTTAGAAATTTCAAATTGTATGATTGAGTTGATTATCTCGAGTTGTTTCTCTAGCTGTCTGCCAAATTATAACTTTCTTTCTCACCTAAAATGTGATTTACTAATAAAAGGCCTCTCATTTCCCACCCAAATTTTTAAATTTTCCAATTCTATATTTGTGTGGTAATATGGAGAAGTCCCCAACCTTCATTCTAAACAATATTTGAATATTTTCAGTCCCAGGTGTGGGTTGTACCTTTTATATAATAAATAGATAATTATAAGACATTTCTCCAATCTTGCCTAACCCTATCTATCGTAGCATTTAAAAGTCTTGAAATAAAACTAAGCTCAATTCAAAAGTGTTAAATTAATATTAATGATATGAGGGTTTAATCGATTTTCTTCGGAACGGAGTTTGGTGGCTTTCCCTATAAAGGTTTATGTCGTTATTAATCTAGTAGGTAAGTTGTGATTCAGAAAATGACTAGCTCATTTCTCAGAAAAGGTTTGGTTGTTTTTAGGGTAATATTCCTTGGTGATTGTGGTATCAGACACTGGAAGTCACACTACTGTGTAAACTAATAATAATATGGATAATAGGTCTGTATAATAAGTGATTTCACTAAACTACATTCAAAATTATCAAAATACTATTGATTAAAATAAAAATATGATTCAACTCTTAACACCATTTTGTGAAACATATGACTATATTAATGTTTCAAAGAATTTCAAATTATTTCAATGCATTAATTATCTATTTGAAAATATATATATATATCAACATTATAATATTAACTAAAACTATTTTATCAAAATATAGAGTACCAATTTATTTGTTACAATGTCTATGTAAATTAATGCGTTGAACTGTGTCTTAGTAAGAAAATCATTACTTTTCAAGTGATTTACCAAATAAACAATTTAGTTGTGAATAATTTGTTATTCTGTTTGAATTTTCTAAGAATATTGGTTACAAGTAACTCCAACAATATAACTGAGTTATAAATTGTGTGTTTAATTAAATTCGTGAAAACTTATTGACATTATAATTGTGGTATAAACAGGTTGTAGAGCATATACAAAGATTTGAACCCATCTTGAAAATAATAAAGAGGTGCCACTCTTATAAACAAGGCGTTTAAAATAGTGGAACTAATGATTGGATAGGATCGGATAATTTGCTTGGATCGTGGTGGCAATCTAATAACGGCATTTATTGGAATACTGCGAGGGTATGGGTATTGGAATCTTGCGAGGGTATGGGTATTGGAATACTGCGAGGGTATGGGTATTGGA
>CABFOV010012116.1:0-12118 GCA_902141375.1 Timema poppense | reverse complement strand
CTGGGCCCATAACCTGAAAACGTGCCACCACAGGTTTTTATAACGTTTACTCTATGAACATCAAACATTACCGGATTGAAAAAGTAGTTTATTAACCGAGATATTAATATGAACTAAAAAACTAAATACATATCAGGCAAGAACATACTATAAACAGAACTACCAACAGAAAAGACCGTGAGGTAGGATAAGAATAGAAAAATAACACATGGGAGTTCAAGAAAGAGATGGGAGGAGTAGATCACAGAAATATTTCAAGGGACAGGAAAAGATTGGGAGAAAATAAAGGAGAAAGAATGGTGGAAGGATAGAGGAAGATGGAGTCATTTTAATAAACTGACCTGGCCACAGGCTGGAAACAGTTGATGATGATGATGATGATGATGATGATGATGATGATGATGACCACACAAATATATATATATTAACTTGTTGAACACTAAAGGTAAAGTATTGTGAGAGTAAAAAAATCTATCCCAAAATGTTGATGGATGTTAAAGTTTCATGATCCACCCGAGCCGAAAAGTGGTTTTTGCATTTCCATCTGTATGTGTCTGTTTAACCCTAAATTAATAGTAGTTTAATAAAGGGCAAATAAAGAAAAAATATATTTTCTCAAAAATGGCTCTAACGATTTTGATTAAAATTTATATCTAAGCGTTGATTAAGATTATAATTAAAATTGCCATTTTTATTTACCCATGAAAATGACTTTTAGGGTACTTTACAGAAGCAGAAATTTTTGTATTTCCACAACTATTTGAGATACTAAATAATGTTTCATTGCAAAAAATTGTAGTTCTATTGAATATAAAAAACTTTTATTTGAACTATATCTTTATAAAACCAATAGTTTCTGAAATATTTGGCAAATATATTTATACAATTTTGTGAGCTTTATTTGTACAGAGATACTACTTACATTTTAACGAAATAATTATTTAATGGCATAGAGTAACCAAATAAGTAAGTTTCTCAAAAAGTTGATGTTCTTTTTCCTTTAACCTCTCAGGTGAAATGTTTGTTCAGCAATGATCTGGCGCTATTATTTCAGACTCAATAGTCAATAGTCAATAGTTGGTCTAAATTTGTAAATGAGGAATTCAATAGTAATACAATAACCATAGGATGTGCAACCCCTTACAAGGTTTCGACCCACGTGGACCCAATATCAAATGAGAACTTAATTATCTAAAAATAAAATTATAAAATTTAAAATGTTTTTCTTAAGTATAGCACAATTTTTTCTCGGGCTTGCTAGTGTATATTACTTAGTTTCACATATATTACATGTTTTGAGTCAATATCACAATTTTTAAACAATGGAGTGTGTAGCTTTGTAACAATTATTTTACACTGATGATATTTTCATTGATGGTGGATTATGCTTCCAGCTCCAGAAATCTCAATCATGCTAATAGTTGGGGTAAATAGAAAGTCGTCACTGTTCTATATTATGTATGTTTAAATTATATTTTGTAACAGTTCAAACAAATTAAAAATAAACATAAATATACATATATACACTAATATTGCTCTGCATTAATATTGATCAGCTTTTAAATTCACTAACCAAATTTCTTTGAAATTGAATATATATTTTTCAATAGTTTTCCCACATTTGTCTGCCTTTTTACTTCCACTCGACCCCTCGACAAGAGATGTACCTATTGTAATCTTTTAAAAAAAATCAAACTAAAAATTTTGAAAAATGTTGACGTTTCATGACACCCTGAAACGGAAAAGTGTGTTTTGTGATGGGTAGCCTCGAGCTGAAACCATTTTACTAATAAGGATAAGACTGGGTAGCTCGGGTCTTCATGACGACCCACCGATAAGTTTTTTGCAATCAGATATTTAACTATAAAATTAAGGGTAACTTACTGGAGGGCAAAAAGACATAAAACCGATCTTTTCAAAATGCCCTCTAACTATTTTTAATAAATTTAGTACATATTATGCATTGCTTAACTTTACAAACATAATAGCAGTTTTCATTTTCCCATGAAAATGACTTTGAGGGCACTTAACAGATGCAGAACTACCCCATACCTGCTTCAATGGCTGAATGGTCTAAAGCATCATTCTCGTGTTAGACTGGCCTGCTGATCACGGGGTTTGAATCCTGGTCGGTTCTATTGAGGGTGATATTTCCTTAATGCTTCCTTCCTCATCACAAACACATTATGATAACCTGAACAGACAGTAAGATATCCTCGCGACTATTTGAGATAAGAAACCACTTATCATGTAAAGTTGTAGTACAATCAATGGTTTCTGAGCTATAAGGGTGTGTACATACCGGGTGTTCATTTAAAAATGTTTTAAACATAAGTTGTTAGATTCTGAGGGGGAAGTAAGGTGGTAAGGCTCGTATGACCTTGGGGGGCGTTGCTAAGATGACGTCAAGGTCATTTTGATTTATTTAAATGGACTCCCTATTATATATTACATTTTCCTCTAGATCACATGGTGCCATTTTCAAAATGGTTGTTTTAAACTTTTTAAAGTAAAAGCTATCACAAGAAATGAGCCTCCCCAGCGGGCGCAGCATTAGACTTTGATCTATTCAAACATAGCTCGGGAAGGTACAAGTGTTTGTGAAATAATTATTGAGAAAAACACTTATTTTAATTTAAGTTCAAAGGAAGTTTTTCACATGCTTTCCATTTTGAGCTTAACAATGATAAGTCTATTGTAATACTTCTACATGCCATTGTTAGCCTATTTCTTAACTCTTCCTTGCATGCCTGAATATGTACTATTGGTGAAATGTCAGTTTCGCCTTTCACTGTGATAAATTAACGGCAGGGGGCTGGGTGTTGTACCTGTGTGCTGATATAATCAATGGATTCTGAAAGCGCGTGTTAAATACTTCACATAAATTAAATTGTTAGTCTTCTTGATGAACAGAGATGTTACTCTTTTCTCAATGTTTCACTCGAAGTGTGTGTTATTTAATTTGTGATTTTAGTGGAGTGTTTCTGCAAACACGTATATTATTTAGTTTCACAAATCAAGATAAAAATAATGGAAAGCCTGTGTGGTGCATCATACCATTAATTTATGTTTGCAAACCATTAGATACTTTAAGCAAGAGGAATCTTTGAGGTTTGGTGTTCCCAGTAAATTATTCTTAATCTTATTATCAGCACCGCGTCTTACTACCTGTTAGGGTTATACGCACTTACGCTAATGTGTAATGGTAGGGTTGATTGTGAGATGAAATGGAGGACCTACAGTTTAACGTGGGATCCGAACCATGGTGGAGGCCTGGCATTCCCCACATTCAAAAGATGTCTTGTCAGAGGTGAAGGAAGGGTTTGGCAATCAGATAAATCTTTGCCAGGACCGAGGATTGAACCTCGAACTCCCAGAACAGAAATCTGGCACCTTACCCCTAGACCGCCAGGTCACCCGTTCCGAGTAAATACATGCTTAGTTTGATGAGTGTTTTAAACTATTTAAATTACTTTTATAAAGCCGAAAGGGACCCAACTCACTTGAGTATTTAATTTGGACAACATTTGCTTATAAATTGTTGGCAGGGGGAAGATCACAAACTAAACATGTTTGTGTCCTGGTTTGTGTCTGTACACAAACACACACAGACGATCCTAGCATAAAGACTCTTTCCTTGAATAGTCTATTTTTTAACTTAGAATTCAAACCATGGTAATCTCGACGAACGGCAAACTACACTTTTACAAACTGTAGTTTGATATCTGTCAACATTAGGAAACCCCAAGAATAAAATTACATTTTTACAAACTGTAGTTTGTTACTTGTAAACATTAGGAAACACCAAGAACAAAATTACATTTTTACAAACTGTAGTTTGTTACTTGTAAACATTAGGAAACACCAAGAACAAAATTACATTTTTACAAACTGTAGTTTGTTACTTGTAAACATTAGGAAACCCCAAAAACAAAATTACACAACCATTTAAGAAAATCTTAGAGTAGTGTTATATTTCATTACAACATTAGCTAATCACTAATTTCCAATACTTGGTTTAAATATTTTTAACGATGAGTAACTTGACAAAGGTTTTTGTCTTTCAATAATATAAATAAGTATCTGTCATTTGGTTTTATTTATAGTTCTTCCCGTAATACTAAAGAAATGAACTTTGTAAATACTACGGGAACTAAACACTCATTGAAATGTATTCACTTTTTTAGAGTATTGTTAAATGTTGTTTAATATAGTTTATATTTTGATTGTCTCGAGGTTGAGTATTCCCTAATTTTGATTGGAAGAACAGTAAATGACAGTCATAAACGTTAGTAAAACTAATTTGATGTATTCATAAGTCAAGTAATGGGATTTACATGTTTAACTTTTGAAACCTTTAAAAAACATTAGTAATCAACTAAAATGTTATCAGTGCTGAAGACAATTTTTGTTATGTATTTGTTTGTATTTTATAAAATTGTTCTTCCTACAAAAATCGGAGTACACCTGGCCAAGCGCAGTGAAGGGGGTTTTTACATTTCCCTTATTTTATTTGGTTCATCCTTGTCAAGTGAATGTTAATGTACTTCCTCTAATTATGCCTTCTTAACTTTAAACTATTATAAGATAAATCTAGTTTTATAATGTAATTGTAAAAAAGTATCTAAAAAAGTTTTTATTTGGATCATTATGAAATAATATTAAAACAATTTAAAAGATTTACCAGCATTCCGATATATTAAGCCTTTTATTTTAATGATTTATTTTGATTAGTTTTCAATTTGGTTTCAGTATTGAATTAATTTTAATTTGATGCAGAATCTTGAGTATATGGACCTACTTTAGCTACAAACACACATCTGATATACTTTTAATTATTATTAATGAATATATTGTGTATAAATGGACAAACTGAAATAGTTTTGAATGAGTACTATAAGTTTGTCCAAGTTTGAAATAAAACCTCGACCTTCCAAACAAGAGCTGAAAATAAAGGAACCCTCTAAGTACCTTGGTACTTTATTGGCAAGTAGGGCGGTGTTAAGGGAAACTGTTGTTTGGAAGACAACACTGGGGGAAATGGACTTGCCTTATTTCACTGCACCCTGTTTTTCAATCTTGGTTTATACAATCTCAAACTTAACTTTTACTTTAAAAAAATAATTAATAAATTGCCAGCTGTTTTGACCTTGAGCTTATTATTAAACCCTACACACTGTTCTAGCCAGAGTAGATGCACTCAATGAATAAAAGGGGAGGAGAAATTCCTCTCTCTGTCTTGACCTTGAGTTGACTATACCTATCTGCTCATAGTAACTCTCTCTCTCTTTATTGTCATTCAATTTATTTATAGATGAGCACACTGGACCGGCCAGTACAGTCCCAACATGCTACAAAATATACCTTGGAATCTGGGCATTTTCTCGAAGGAAAATGTTAGCCAGAGCATGTAATACAAGAACAGTATTTTAAAGGGTAATTTTAGGGGATAAACAATAAATTAAAATCTTCACACAGTCGTCACACCCTACTTCACCCTCCTCCTCCCCAATAACTAAGTATAAAAAATGTGACGATTGTGCGGTGAAATACAATATCATTTCTACAGGGATAGAGTGAAGCGTTGGGGATTTGAAACAAAACAAACCTTATGGGAATAATCCCTTGAGCTTCTTGCCTTTGTTAGGTACAGCTCTATTTCCTCCGCACACTAATTATTCTTTCTTGCTCCCCCTCCCAACTGTTTGTAGTGATCTTATGGCTTTCTTTTTCCTTCTTATACCGGCTGTTCGCCACGTCTTATTTCTTGCACATGACTCCAACAGCCTTCTACCCTCTTGGTTTCTCTCTCCCCTACTCTTGCATTGAGATTGCCCATTACTACCCAACACTAGTTTCCCACATGTCTTTCTAGGTTTTCCTAAAACTTGCCGGGCAATATAACAATATAAATTGGATCTTTGTAAGCTGTGAACATTTTTATTAAACTACTCTGTATAAATGTTTTGGCTTATTAAATGATATTATTTTGGGTGAAATGGGGGTACATGAGATATTAGAGGAAGCAAGACTCAGATGGTATAGACATGTATTAAGGATTTAAAATAAGTAAATACCAAAGAGAATGATGGTAGATAAAGTTAGTACCAGATGGGAGGAGCAGGTAACAAAACGTGTGTAAGGGAGAAGAGAAGATTGTAAGTAATTAAAGAAGGAAGACTGACTCGGCTACAGGCTGGAAACAGTTGATGGTGGTTGTAGTGACAATCACATGATGTTATTAATGTTCTCATGTAATGTGTTGTAAATAGTTGTATGTATATTGTTTGTTCTATAATAATAAAATTAATAGTCTATATGATTTTCATTTGTAAAACATTAGAATCATTCTTCATTTTCCAGTTAAGACCACATAGTTCATGGTATATGGGAACGATCAAGAACTTTAACATTAGTAAGAACTGTTCTATTGATAGCAGTAAACTTTCATTGAATTTTAAGGAAACTTGAATTCGTGATCATAAAATGTCAGTTAAAATGAAACCCACCTAAACAAACAGCTCCCAATAGTGGATTTATCTTTATCATGAACAGTTTACATTTTTTGATAAAATAACCCATAAAGCAGGCAAAAATTGGGAACACCAGTTTATATATTGTTGAGTAAAATTTTTTGTTTAAAATAGGAGGGATAGCCAGCACACTTACCTAGGTGATACTGGAGTAGAAATTGTTTAGATATAACACTAAAAAACACAAGGACAAGCTTTCACTGTCACAGACAGCTTCATCAGGTCAGGAGAGTAGACTGATGCTTTAGGTTGAACTGTAAAGTTGACTGTTTGTCAGTTATGACATCACTGTTTTTTAGTGTTATATCTAAACAATTTCTACTCCAGTATCACCTAGGTAAGTGTGCTGGCTATCCCTCCTATTTTAAACCATGAGTAAAATTTTTGAAATGCCAAATGACACTTGTTAATAAGAGATATTTCTTACCTCCTAAAAGATGTCTTCTGTAGTATGTTTGAATCACGTCATAGCATCTCCGAGGTAATTGCGATTGTTTTCTTATCAGATTTATAACTTGATGTGTATGTTCTGTGAGGTCAAGTGTATAGGCGCAGTTGTGACTTTGTAACATGTTATAAAGAGGTTGTTTTACTCAGGATATAGCATGGAGATGATAGTGTTAAGGGTTTGCTCAGTCTACCCAAATGTAGCTTGGTGGTACGAGTCAGTGGACATGTTTGTTTAGATTCAATATGGTGGTTACAGACAGAGAAAAGTCAGAGAATTTTCTGATAAAAGTTCAATAATAAACTATATCAAAGAATATGTCTTTCTTGTCAATTGTTAGAAACTATCCCCATCCTCAACATCAAACTATAAAACTAGGCCGTTTCAGTTCCAAATTAATTTGGATAGAGTATAATATTTCAAAGGCTGTGGGAATGGAAGAACAATGAATGAACTGATTGTTCCAGGCCTGAGGACAGTCCTAATTGTGATAACAAAGGTCCAGTACTAGCGTTCTTTCTGTTATCTTTGCCCTACCAGGAATATTGGTTCTTGTCTTGGCTGTTTCCCAGGGTATCTATGTCTCTTGGTCGCCAGAACGTTGAGCAATGTTATTTATAAGAGGGACCCAAAGTCGCTGTAGTCTTGTAGTATGTTGTTGTTTGCTAATGCTCTGGATCTAGTAGTATATATATCAACACCCGAGGTGTTTTGGCTGTTTCAGACCCCCTGACGCGGTCGGGGTGGCAGACATCGGGGCAGCACTACAGGACAGAGTGGAGTTTGATCTGTTAACAAACGCTGGCCTAGCGTGTCAATCAACTAACACAGGATGAGGCATCAGGTGAGGTGGAACTAAAACTATATTCTCACAAAAATATAAATTTACAAGGTTTCATAACTAATGTATATTCATGCCTTTTATACAGTATTCCATATTGGCTACAGAAGAATCTTATATGAAGAAAGAACACGAGTATCACTCCTGCCACCCGATAATCAGGTGGTGTTGCTGCGCATAGCGGACTAGCCACTCGAACAAGGGTTGGTAGTACTCGAGAAGTGGCCCGGCGCTGTAATCTGTCTCTCCGGTCATCACTCTGAGGGCCTCTTGCCACGGCTTGCTGCTACCCAGACTCATCATTGATCTGGTGGACGCAACACAAACCAATCGTACACATTGACAAATAAAGAGCAGTAATTACTCCTATCATGTGTCTATCTACACTCCTTTTCTCCCTTACCCGCCCAAGTGTGATGTTAAAAAAATCAAAACTGCATTAACACAGAAAATTTTGTATTTGAAAAAAAAAGGAAAGGAAAAAGATACGAGAGTTTGGTTTAAATAAAAATTCAATGGTTGAGTAGTAATTTGATTGAATGTAATCAAAGAAAATAAAGTACATATCCTTTGAAATAAGTGAGAGTGCATGAGACAAGTTAGCTAATTTGTGAGAGGTGTTCTATGTAAATATCAAATATAAAGTGTGAAAGGGCTTAGATCGCCTTAACATGAAGTTTTACTTGTTGGGCTTGGCTTTATGAGAATGGTAGAATGCATATAAAATGTGCTCCTGTTTGTAAATCAAGCTGCTGCTTCATCTCCCAGTTAGGTTTGCACCTGTCATCGGGACCAGCATCATACTCCAGTTCATTCTGTCTCTCTCAACTGCCAAATGTTTGGCATCTCATCTTTACCTCTACTCGTAGAGATGTCATTTTCGCCGCCTGTATTATGCTCAAGGTCGGCGTCAAAATTGGATTCATGGTTACTTTCTTTGTCTTTTCAGGAATATATTTGTCAATCAATCTATGTTTTTTTCTTTTTTTTCTTTTCTTATAAACACATTACTGGTCCTTTATTAGTATCACAATATATTTTTAACGCCACGTTTTATTACTTATTTGTGCTGTGTGCATAAGTACTCAATATACTAATTTGTTAAAGGTTGAATTTAAATGCAATTTACTCCTCACATTTGCTTGTAGGTAAAGTACACCCAACTAATATTCCCACCATCGGCAGAATGGTCTAGTGTGAGAGTGACCCCGTGTCCACTAAAGTGGTTGCAACAGAATAAAGGAGTCTGTAATTGAATGTACAAAAGATGTGTATGTTTGTGCGGTGGTGGGGAACTTAAAGATATACCTGGTGGAATGAACAGGTGGAAGAAGTCGTGAGAGGACAGAGAGAAACACACAAACAAATGATTGGTGTGAAGAGTGAGGTTGTGGGGCATAAACAAAGATATACCTGGTGGAATGAACAGGTGAAAGAAGTCGTGAGAGGACAGAAAGAAACACACAAACAAATGATTGGTGTGAAGAGTGAGGTTGTGGGACGTATACAAAGAGAGTAGTAATGGAGAGTGAGGTTGTGGGACATATACAAAGAGAAGTTGAGGTTAGGGGCTTGTGATATATTGATGGGCCAGTTATCGTATCCTTGGTTGCGAAAGGTTGCATATTTCTTTGGTCAGGGATTTGGTCACCTTGGTCGTGTAACAGTGATCAATATCCAGATAATGGGTTTCGACATGTGATGCTACAGGCTTATCTTTCTTAGTGTTTCTGTTGTGAGACCAATGTACTGTGCTTGACACTGGTTGCATTCCAGTTGGTAGATGAGGTTTTCAACATCACAAGTATGGTGGCCTTTTATAGGGTAATTTATTTTAGTCATGTTGCTGGAGAATGAATTTGTTTGGGTTCGGGTTGAATTGTGGGGTCTTGTAGTTTGGGTTTTACAAGTAAGTTGCGTAGATTGGCTGGTTGTTAATAGGCTGCTTGAAGATATGTTGTGTAGTGGTGGAAGATTGCAATATGAGTGAACCTGCTTTCAAGAGATTGTTGAGTTTGTGGAGCGCTTTATTTTAAAATATAATATGGTACTCTATGAATATTAACATTTTAATTTATAAACTTATTTGATTCTATAGTGAATATTTTGTTATTAACCATTACATATAAAGAAACCTAACTCGGAATGTCGGAAGACATACACACAATAATTATGTATTCGTGTATATGGAACAAAGGTTGTGGGAAAATAATCCGGAGTAAACCCAAGACATGCAGTGACAATTAATTTTCTGAAACACTTAATATAAATATTGAATTTCCCTCAGCATATCAATAAAAAGGTGGTGTTATTTAAAAACAAGCTAACACCTGGCACCTCCAGATTACTTTCCTTGTCAACCCATCCTTGTTCAAGCTTCAGTCATGTTATAAAAAATAATTCACTGGCAAATTGTTAAAGTCTCTTAATCCTTAGAGACTTGTGTTTGTCAAATTAGCATAATATAATGATACCTGAGCTTAGTTCCAGCTTCCTTTGATCCATATATATCACAGTGCCTCAGAGGCAGAGGCACGTTGCCTCCTACCTGTCCCTCACACATAGCTTTCAACATCTGGACTTGCAGAAAACCACCAAGGAAATACCTGTAGGGCACACATCAACGTTCCTATAAGTGTAAATATGTGGATAGCTCAGGCAGGTAATAAGTATCTGAGAGACGAGGAAAGACTACAGAGAAACTGAAGGCTAAGACAATAACTTGTTTGTGTGCCCTCCAACATTGTTAGAAGACGTTCTACCTCTCACTACGGCTGCTGTTGTCACTTGTGGCTGGCGGGAAACTTATGGGAATACTAACAAAGTGGTTATTATATTTTACCACACACAAACAATAACTTATACCTTAACATACAATAATTATCTTTATGCCTACACTTCAGAAACGATAAATTGACCGTTTTTGTTAACAAAAAATATTCTTATTTCTTTAAAAAAATGTAAGCACCAATTTATTATAAAGATAATTATATTTTTTCCTAAAATTTATATTGATGCTTGAATACAAATTCTTAATATGAACAATAGGGTGTCCAGCGACCTGGAAAACGAAGAAAAGTCAGGGAGTTTGCTTGGTCAGGGAATTTAATTAAATTTCTGGAATTTTCATATAGTCACTAAAAAAAAATAACTCAAATTTCATTTACAGTAGTTAAAATTACATTTTTCTACCATTTAATACAAAACACAATCTCGTTTAACAGAGTTGAACATACTAGTTTTAATTCTCAAGCTCAAAATGGGATTTTTGTGTTTCATCTTTCAATCCCTCTACTTTGCGTCTTTATTTTTTAAACTCTATTTGTGCAAATCAATATTCTAATGTCTCTACCCAAGAGCCCACCACTTTAGGTTGTAACCCCTTCATAGAATGTCATAATTTGAGAGTGTGTATGTGTTTAAAAATATTATTGCATCTAGTTACGATCTTAATAAAATAGTATTTGTAATATAAAGACTGTAATAGTTGTAAATTGGCTCTGGAAAACCTATAAAAGTCGGGGCATTTTAGAATATGATTTGGCTGGATATCCTGAACAATACTTATTTCTAATTTACAACAAATAGTATGTATGAAATACAGTCCATAAAGCAAAAACAATTTGTAATGAATTAAATTATAAAATAGTGTCAATAGTGTAGATAAAAGTACGGTATAAAAAATATGGGAAACTGGTAAAGGGGCTAGCTGCAACTAGATATAAAGTTCACCGAGGCTACACTCTGTTGTAATGCCAAGAAATGTAAACATGATCTAATTAACAGAAAAAGCTCAGTTTTATTACAGTGGCGACCAGCATGGATGTTAGGGTATGTTCACAAGGAGCAAAGCAAGAGCTCAGAATATTAATGAGGATAATTTAGAGAAACATGCAACACATGTCCAGGAAGGGGCTGCGGAGGAGGCTCTAATAACAATAATTGGTGAGGTGAATGATGTCGGAGTTTTGACGGAACACTAATGGATGAAGACGCGAGACAATTAACCCCGGTTGCCACTATAATGAGGACCAAAATGGCAACTACACCGATTATCACGCCTCCACAGGGGACAACATCTTTAACAAACATGGCTCTCAGGTTTTTTATTTATGGCTGAGATGTTTGCGACCAGAAGGACAAGGTGAGGGAAGACCTCACTAATATGCTTGCAAGGCAGGTATCAACTAGCAGCCATATTCTCAACTGGATGCAGGTAAGGGAAGACCGCACACACTAAGATGGTCTTAGAAGGCCAGAAGTACACCAGGAACTAGAGGCAATCAGGGGCCTGTC
>CABFOV010012115.1:0-12118 GCA_902141375.1 Timema poppense | reverse complement strand
ATTAACCAAACAGACTAGATGAGCTTGACATTCAGTTCGCATGTCCACCGACGCGGATAATGGCAGTGTAAAGATAATGAAAAAGTCAATAAAAAGTCATGAAAAATGGTATGTTTGAATCCGTAGACGGCCTACAAATGTGATATCTTATTTTCAGTCCGTATGAAGACGTTGTCAGCTCGGATGCGCGCGCACACATACACATTTCGTTACTTCAGAAACCTTGGAACTTCACCCTCGCACACTTACACATGTCGTTACTTCAGAAACCTTGGAACTTCACTCGTTCACCGGGTGGTAATCGTATTAAGGTTTGGTGCGCTTATAATTAGGGCACGAATATTAACGTAATTAAGGAGACTTTACTAATTGCGTATCAGTATAATTATAATAGTCGTGAACGTAAAAGAGATCAAGCCATTCAATCGCTCAAGGTTGTCGAGCACTCTTTATCCGCACAAATGAAGTGAAACTAATTACTATTATTTGATAGGTAATTTTTGCTTATTATCTTTCCTACATCATTTCACGAGACAGTGTTGTTCAGGCTGGGTAGTAAACGATGAATAGCTTACTTTGAAACAAGCAGTTCCGATTAAACGCCACCTGTCTTGTTTGGCGGGGACGCGGAGGTCGGGGTTCGTATCTCGTTCAGGAGGGATTTTTTCAAAATTGTATCTCACTCTCCCTCTACACGAATGTGTGTACATTTTCTTTAAATTCAACCTTCCTCGCCCTTACCCAGTTCATATAACCCGAAAAGGTAATGAGATGTTAAGATAAAAACAACAACGAATAGCTCATACAGGTAGTTGGATGAGGTTACAATAAAAAAATTAAGTAAATGTCAAATAAAGCAACATTACGCGTCACCAATAGAGTGTTAGAATAGTAATAGTAATGCACGTTCACTCCACGGATTTCTTAAGTTTATATAAACGTGCTTAACTAGGAGCCTCTCTGGTTTAAATGCAGCGTTATATCAACAAATTAACTATGAATTAACTTAACCTAAGGAGGCAGCGTATTTACAACCTCTGCCGCGCCCATTATCAGGCCCACCAGTTGCTCGAACCGGACCCTGTACCAGGGACAAAGCGTGGACCTCCCCCTCCCCCCTTTTTTTTATACTTGACTTCAGTAGCAGCAGAACCTTATTTGTCTAAGGAGCTAATCTGGCAAAAAGAAAAAAGGAGAGGGTACTTCGATGGGCTTTTGACATTCAAACCAAAGAGTGTCCTGGGGATCTTTCCTCAGCAAATTTGAAATTTGGATACCCTTAGAAGATATTTGGAGTGGTCCAACCCCATACATCTTTCGAAATTTGGACACCTATAGAATCCATTTTGAGTGTATCTCTCCCGGGAGTCTTTTGAAAACTAGAGTTCGTGGGAAGTTATTTGGAGTGGCCCACCCACCAAACATTTTTTTGAAATTTGAATGTGTCTAGAAGCTATTTAGAGTGTTCTTCGCCTAGAAATGTTTGAAAAATCAGATGCCTATTATAAACGCTATTTTAAGTGGTTTTCCCCGGTAAAAATTTTAAAAATTGGATAACTCTAGAAGATATTTTAATTTTGATACAATGCCATTTTTCAGCTTAATATTCGAGAATATCAGAGAGTCGTTAAATAAATTCAGGGAGGGGGTGATATTATGCAATTCCAGTCGGGAGGGGGGAGAGGACACTATATTTATATAGGGAGAAATGCCTCCCATCCCGTTACGCCATCCCTGCTAAACTCATGTTTGTACTTTTTATTCGCTTTTACAAAACAAAAGCAATGTAAGCAAATGTATACGTAGCTAACTGCACACTAAAATGTTACACGCATGATGCAATACTTAAATTTAAATTAGGCTTGATTCATTATTTAATATTATAAAAACAACAATTTTATTTCTAGTTTTGTGTGTCGACAACTTAAATCGGTTTTATACGAAATCTACATTTTATTTGGTTATTATTACTTTTGTAAGAATTGTGACTATTGATGAATAAACCACCCAACACTCGTTATTCATATTTTATTTCTCCACTGTCGTTAATATTTGCTCAAAAGACATATTTATTTTTCATGTTTCAAGCTGATTGAACAAACGTGTTTTTATTTCTAAAGTGAAGAACTTGGGAAGATTCAAACAAACATTCACAAACAAAATACATTAATGACAAAAGAAACTTACTAAAATAATTAATAATAGGCCTAAATTAAGTCAAAATATGCCATGACTGCACGTTATTTTGAGAATTTTATAATTAATTTTGTTAAACATGGCTTAAAATAGTCTTACTTTAATCTCGCCTTTAAAGTTGTTGGCTTAACCTCACATCGAAGCTTTTCACAGATGCACTTGCTAAAATATAAACTTTATGTGGCATAGTTGTTGAGAAAACAACTTACCCTACTTGTTAAAAATATTATGGCACAACTTTATATCAAAATGGTTGTAATGGGGACTAAACTAAGAGTGTGTTATGGTTTGTTAAGAGTCGATATGTTTTCAATCTTCTATTAAATAATAACATAGTTCACAATTCTATTGAGTACAAGTCTAGGTCCAGTCCAGTTTTCATAAAAAGAAGAGCTATATACTCTATTAGATATACTTTCATTTATTCATTCATCAAGACACGTGATATTCAGCTGTTGTTTTTGAAATATTATCAATAGGCTCTACCTACAAAATAACAGTAAAATGTTATCAAAGTTGAAAGCAAATAAAATATTTGAATTTTCTAAAGTTCTTCTCACCAAAATCCACTTGTAAGAAGGCCTGTCTGCAAAAGTATCTTATAAAATGTATAAAATAATAGGCTAGATCTTTTATGCCTAGGGTGTGATGCTTGCTAGTAAAATTAAAATAACAACAAAAATAATCCTAAACCTATAAATTGTGTTAGTGTATCAAATAGACCCTACTTAGATTTAATTTTATGTTAACATATTATTAGGCGCATGAGGCTGGCCCGTAAAATTCTCCATTAATGTTGGTCCACTGGGCTCTGAACAGGAATTTGGGTACAATGTATGCCACAAATACTAAGGTCAGAAGTACAGACAGGTCAAGGGTTTACTGCCAACAGTATGGGCATTTTCTTAGGAACACAGAATAATTGTCGACTGGTTCACATGTTGTTGGTCCCCTTAAATATTCTACAAATAGTAGAGCAAAGCTATTACGGGAATTATGTGTAAGCACCTTATCGTAGAATACATTGTATTTCACAAGATACCAAATCATTAAAAATTTAACAATATCACTTATACTCATAAGAAAACGGCTAATCCAATAATACTCTAACCACATGAATTTTAAGTTATTTTAATCTTACAGCATTTAGTAAACTCAATAAAACCTAAATCCAAACGTGAACATACCAGAACAAGACGTCGTTAGCATACATTTTATGATTCTTGCGTTTTTTAGGTAAAGAAAATCGTCTAAAAGGTGCGGTTGATAGGTTTCATCCGTTATTACTTTCACCAAGTATTAGAAATGGCAGCACCAGTTTTTATGTTTCACATTCACGTAAGGTAGGCCTAAATCTTCAAATTGTAATAGACCAAAAATAAGTTGTTCTTAGGCTGACTAATGATTATTTTATAGACACGTACCAAAGGTTTTTGCATTGTTTGCATTTGCTCTCAATAGGAGAGAATTATTTGTAGGCTTATCTTTTTGGCAGTGAGTGTATCATAGACACAGGGCGGTGAGGTAGGAAAGTAGCTGTAGAAACGTATCATCCTCCCATGGGAACCCTGTCTGTAAATCAAAACAAGATATCTTATTATATAGACATCTCAAATAAACATTTTCAAGTTTTCATTTATCAATTATTGGTCATAGATAAAATAATTGACTAGAGCTAGATTGGATATGAAAATTGGTACAAAGACAATCTCTGCTACAAAATGAGATAAAATAAATCCATACTCGTATAAAAAGAATACCATCTATTTGTCATAAAAAAAATACCGGACACGTGGTGTAGGGGTCAGTGAACATGGCTACAAACCTAGAGGTCTCAGGATCGATTCCTGGCTGGTACGTGGGGTATATCTACCAAAAGGGGAACTACCCCAATCACCAGGGATTGGTTAACTAGGTTTAAGAGTTTCCACTGGTTTCACACCCTCATATTCACTATCAACATCATCTCATCTCATCTCATTGGGACATGGAAAGATCCTCCACGGAAAGGAGGCACGATCAGCTTATGTACGATTACTGAGCAACAGTACATTAGTATTGGCTAATCTTACCACAAACTGGACTACGATTGATGTAGCCCAGACGTGCAATATTAATATATTATTATTATTACTATTATTATTACTATTATTATTATTAGCACCGCGTCTTACTACCCGTTCGGGTTATACGCACTTACGCTAATGTGTAATGGTAGGGTGA
The DNA here is from genome assembly GCA_902141375.1 of Timema poppense. NCBI lineage: Eukaryota > Metazoa > Arthropoda > Insecta > Phasmatodea > Timematidae > Timema > Timema poppense. The sequence goes on along the minus strand of CABFOV010012115.1, from coordinate 7,699 downwards.
TTGTGAGATGAAATGGAGGACCTACAGTTTAACGTGGAATCCGAACCACGGTNATTATTATTATTAGCACCGCGTCTTACTACCCGTTCGGGTTATACGCACTTACGCTAATGTGTAATGGTAGGGTGATTGTGAGATGAAATGGAGGACCTACAGTTTAACGTGGAATCCGAACCACGGTGGAGGCCTGGCATTCCCCACATTCACAAGATGTCTTGTCAGAGGTGAAGGAAGGGTTTGGTAATCAGATAATACTAATATAGATAATTAAAAATTATGTTATTTGATCATTATTGAACTGGTTATGAATTGGAAACTATGTTTCATTCTAATATTATAGTTATTTCATTATTTGCATCTTATATGATTGCCTTGCTTAGTTAAATTTTAGCACCAAAAATTCATTACTTTACCTTAACAATGGCTTTACTTTACTTTACTTAACAATTACCATTAATAGGTAAAAAATAGTAAGCTCTTTATAACTCCTTAACTGTTGCGATTTAAAATTAATTACTCACCAATTAAATTTAATTACACCTAGTTCAGATAGTGTGATACATTAATGTATAAAATTAATTACTCACCAATTAAATTTCATTACACCTAGTTCAGATGGTGTGATACATTAATGTATGACCTCAAGCTAGTTCCACACACGCGAATACAGCCTGCAATACACGAGCGTGCGCAAGGTGTAGCTGATGGGTGCCAGTTGGAAGACTGAGGCGGCGCGATCAACCCCTGAAAATATGTTTGAATTACAATAAATTAAAAACAAGAAATGGTTTTATTTTACAAGATTATTCTTTATAAAAACATAAATTACAATGCTAGCCACTTGTTGTAGGATACAATTTTTTATATAAACTCGTCAATAATGTCGTCCAAGTACGTCTCAAGCCTACGTTAATCACTACCTTTGGAAAATTCATCGACGCGGTTTCTAAAAAAATTAGGTAGGACCTATTTTTCTGTTGTCGTGCCATCTTTTTTTTTCTAGTGGGGGTGCTACATCACCCCGCTTCTCAAGCCTGTGTTGCAATATCCCGTGAAATTTAGGAGGCGGTGATGGATTCAGCCACAACGATACTAGCGGAAATATAGTTAAACAGAGGTCATGCACAACAAACAAATACCAAAAAATGATTTAAAAAAAGTAGTTACAAAAGAATATTACGTCAACCGTAAATGTGCTTCTCATATTCTCTCATTGATATTTTTTCCACTTATATTCATTTATGTTCATACAATTTATCTTCTTTCAATTGCGATTAATGTTTCACAAATTCTAGGAAATGGAATGTTAGATACAGTAAAATTGTGTTTAGATCCTCGCAATTTTTTTTTATAAAAGCAATAATATTATTTTTTATCTATGTAAAAACTAGCAGGTGATGAATGTATTACGATGTATTAATACTAAAATCTCACCCTAATGTACAGTAGCCCCATGGCTTCTTTGGTGCTGACTAACAGCTCTGAAAAGCTACTAGACCAAATTATGTATCCCTACGCCGAACCATATGATCTGCAAAAACATGTGTTTAGCAGCTGTCACTTCTGGTCAAAATTTAGGTATATACCTAAATGTTGACTGTCAGAAGTCAGCTGTGAGCTGTCAGTCAGCACCAAAGAAACCGTGGGATTACTGTAGTCACATGATTACAAACAACATGGGACCCACATTGATGGTTGCGTGGTCTAAGTCGTCAGCTAGAAATATAATGAATTGTTGGTGATGGGGAGGTCGAGGCTTGAATCTTGGCCGGGTGCACTAGGCTTTTTTTTAAATGGTTTACAACGTACTTTCCCCCATCTTTTCAAGAAAATGTTAGTACATTTCTTATAACCCTCCTTCTCACTGCCCTCCCTTATGATGTTCTGTATAGTAACCCTTCTAATAAAACGTAATAATCCCTTTTTTATATGTACCGCGTCTTACTACCTGTCGAACTACCCGCATATTTACACTAATTAGGTATAGGTGAGTAAGACTTAATTTTAGAGGAAATGTATGTGCATTCTAATCTAGTAATATCCACTCTTAGTACACCTAGATAAGATTCAAACCCCGATCTACCCGTCCCCGGCAAGCCAAACCAGATGAGAGGGACGTCTTAATCTTCTTCCCACCGATGCGGGTTGGCTGAATATTTAGAAATACTAAAAAAACTAGTTAATATTTTAAATTATTATTTGGGGTATTTCACATGTACTTTTAAACCAACTGATTATATCAGCACATTACATATCAAATAATCTAGTTCTGGAAAAGACACAACACACAGTCCCCTGGGCGGTAATTCATCACCGCGAAAAATGGAAGCCCCATTTTAACCAATGATTCATTTTTTTGCCTCCCCGAAATTATTAGTGCCTGACACTTGATTGATTTATAGTCTTCAACTAAAAAGTGTAATTCTGAAAACAAATGGGAGCTGTCATCGCTTCACGCCACGCTCTCTCTCGCGGAATGACGATAAAAGAAATGGTACAGTAAAATCTCACATACTCTCTCATACAGTTGTAACAATTATTAGTGATCACTTAATATACCAATATTCTACGAACATTTCAACAAACTTATCTAAGCCACGAAGTTATGAACCTACAATGGGTTTCTTACACCACTTTAAACGAAATTATTACAATGAACCATCTTTCTTCTCCTGGACAATAGTTCCAGCTAATGGGTTTCCCATCCTGCACCACAATGGAAATACTTTGTAATATTATTAATTATAAACGAACCATCAAGAATAGTAACTGCCCACACCTTTCACAATGGAGAAGTACGGGCAGAATAAACATTCACCTAACCAGATATCATCACATCCTCCCTTACAAGAACATACAACATTTGTTAATGTAATGGTAAATGTTTACTTACATTAATTGTGGATGTACGACTCGGATCAATTAAAGCCCCGTCTACAGAGTCTGTAAGCTGCACGTCCTTATAATCCCCAAGTCCGTAGAAATGTAAATCGCATTCACACAGTCCGTATCCGTAATCACGTGACCGTGCCCTCCAATGAAAGAGTTGGAAACACGTCCAATTAAACTCTTTGAAAGAAAATTTTCTAGAGCCAGGCTCTTGCAGACAATATCCCAGCTGAACACTTTTTTACAAAAGTAATTACAAAACACATTTTGATAAAAACATCCAGGTTAGGCTACATGTGAAAGGTAGGTTAAATGCCGTCACAAATAATATATTTAAAACGAGCTAGTTAGTGTAGTTGCTTTAAACAGTGCCATTGGTGCTTTCATCTCAATGCGCGTGCTTACTTGTCTGTGATTGGTAGTCCTTTGCAGTCCGTAGTCTAGACCTTAGAAAGTTAGAAGTTGAGTCAACTTCCACGGAGTGATAAGGACTTAGGAATCAAGGATAATGACTCTGTATGAAGTGCAATCTGTTAGTGTGGAGTCGATCTCTTACGTAGTACTACGCACCTTACGGATAAGGAGTCTGTAGAATGGGGAGGACCGCTTTCATTCTGAAGTAGACCTACTACTAAGCACCTCTTAATATGTCGCATATGCGGGCTTGACTGACTTTGGTAGTGGTTTATTAATGGATATATCTTTTCAAGTGGGTTTGAATTGATTTTTCTTGTGCGTTTATTATAATAAAGACTCGGTGTTTAGATGTTTTGTGATTTATTACTTAGTAATTATATAAACTAAAACTTTACTATTTTCAATCATCTGGTACAAACATAATCTCGGGAAGCCTCTTGCGATATCGATATGGTCTTGCTTTTAGATTCTGACCCAGCAATGCATAGGGCAGGAAAAATGAGAATTAAACTGCGGCTGACAGATTGAAAGTTGTCTTGGTTCAGTTTTGTTGATTGTAATTATTAGTTTACTGTTGATATCTCACGTTTATAATAGTCCGATAAATTGTTCTTTGATTTGTTATTTTATGATTAAATAAAGAAACTTTTGGAATTTATAGATAAAAATGAATAGTTTTGTTTTAATTAATGTAGTATTTAATACTGTTTTCTGCATGGGCGAACCGTTCGGGAAAGACAATCCCAGAATGCAGTTCGCGGATTTTCCTTGTTAAAACGCTTAGAGCTGTGTGTTTGAATTCAACGGTATACATAAAAATGTTATAACATCCGTAACTGACCAGCTGATCTCAAAGTTTCCAAGGAAACCTTAATACATTTTGTTTGATCTGCCAGTCAGGTATTTTCACCTTATTCAACATTTCCTGGTAAGCGTCAACTTTTCCATCAATTAACACAGTGTTTGTCAAATATAGGCCTAATCAAACTGAGATTTGAAAATGCTTAGTAACTAGGTTTGAAGTGCTATTTCATCAAATGCATTTCACGCAGATAAAAACAACTTTCCTTAACATTTATACGTGCATCAGAAGTTAATCAGCTTTAAGCTACTTAATTTAGTGGTTTAATTGAGCGGCCAAATTAATCCAAGCCATCTTGGCGAACGTTGAAGAACTTACTCAAATCTTTATTTTATCCATATTAAAGAAATTTATGAACGAACTTTCAGTATTAAAAGGACATTTATTTTAATTCCTTATCAGATCGAACAATATTTATTTGTCTATTCATATAAATAAGTTTTTTGTTTGTTTTAAATTGTTGTAAGCTAAATTTCATGTTCTTTTGTAGTATGAATTGTCAACTGTCCAGTGTCGCTGTTAGATATATGTTATTAGTTGCTTCCGATAGTGTGTATCACTGCGGGGTAGGAGGGCGAGAGGAAGACCAAGAGACGGATAGCTGACGGCAGTGAGGGGGAGAGGGGAAATGACTGGACCAAGGTGGGGGGAGAGGGGTGGTGGAGACGCCTATGTTCCAAACAGACCCAGCCAGTGGATGTAAGCTGATGATGATTATGATGATTATAAAAATAATATTATTTAATTTTAAGACATCCTCTATTTTTCCTCAGAAATATTAACCCTTTTATTTGCTGAATTCGTGTGTTAGACTGTAAATCTTATATTTAAGTCACTTTCTTATTAGTGGTAGATCCTGAGAGCTACGTTTTGTCAGTAATATTTTAAAGAGCTACCAACTGACACTTTAATATATTTCCTTTTCCTGTGGGAGGTTTCTAATCTGAGTGTAGTCGAGGGAAAATTAGTATCGGTTGATGGTTTATTTAAGCTCAACCGGTGACTATACCACGTTCCGTATCCTTACACTTACACTCGTGGTTTGAAGACAAGCCCGACATTCTATATTACTCTGTAGTGTGTCTCTTTCCTGAGTTCAAGATCGAGTATGTCCGGAGAGTAAAAATGGTTGAAATTGGAACTAGCCTTTCACTGCAATGGACAGCGGGGGGACTGGATGTTGTGTCTGTTCTGTAGTAGTGATAGTTTGTGAGTATTGTGCTGATATTATAGTTAGTTGGTTAAAAATGTGCACGTTAGATACTCTTAATAAAAATTACGGCAATCACAACGACCACGCTCCAAAGCGCTAGTGTTACCGCTCAGTAAGAAGTAAACCCAGACAAGTAGTATCTAGTAAGACGTGGTACATAAAATAAAAAACACAATTTCACAACAATAAATGTCCATCCAACACCTGATTTCGAATCCAGCATCTTTAGAAAGAGCTAAGTTGCATAAAACTCGTATTGTTGAAAAAGTGGACTAACAGTCACTATCGTCTAGGGTCTAGAAGTAAACCACCCGCACTGGTTTTATTTTGATGAAAAAAACGAATAAAAATTGTAACGCCTGTGACAATAGGCTATTATATGTACCGTTGCGTTGTTCTGTTTGCATAAGTTAGTTTCAGCAGGCGGCGCCGAATTTGCTTTGTGTGTTATATAGGACGTTGCCTACAATACTTTTTTCTATATCATTTATTGTTTTTAAATTAACTTTTTGAATATGATAAACCGAGCGTATATCTTCTACAGGGGTTCTGAGACTGAACTTTTGTTAAAAGAAAAGTTCCATTCGGCATTATTCTCCTTCCAAGTCAATGCCGTTGTAGTTTCTGTGCGAGAAATGGAGTGTGTCATTCATTATTAGAGCCCGGATTTTGTTAACCCTACATTTATTTTTAAAATTCCCTATAAAATGACTTAAAAATTATAAAAAAATAATTCAAATTTTTTGAAAAAATATCTAGAATTATTAACAAAGAATCGTAATAAATGCACATGACTAAAATAAACATGTGCTATACAAATAAAGAAAATTACATTGTAAATTAAAATTCAAGTAAACTCTTGCATTTATGGTGCCATCACGATTATTGGCATTATTAAGGCCCCGCGTTGAGCTATAATTATTATGATTTCTTGCAGCCCCCACGATGGGCTACAATTATGGTGATTACTTGCGTATACGTGCCCAGTGGTAGGTTCCAGTTGTGGTAGTCCTTCCCTTTGTTATTGCCCGGTGATTTTAGTAGAATTTATTGAATTTACTATAACTGATCAACTAGTATGATGTCCGTTATGCCATGCCCCTCCAACACACGCTTCACAGTCAGTTGAAAACAAATTCATTAGAACACCCTTTAATTTATATTTATTTATATCTAATTCCGAAAATATTCAATTATTATTTGAACAAAATATAACGCCATTTTATTTGAGGATTACATGGATAAATTTAGATAACGTCTAACTACATCTTCACCATTTAAGTATCCAGTACAGAGTGACGCCTTTATCGTTTGTCTGGGCTTCCCCGTCCTGGACAAAGGAGGATGACATCATTGTGGAAAATTTTAAACGCTGATTATAGAAAAATATAGTACCATGAAATAAACTCAGCGCTAGTGCATGGGGTTGCCATGTAGAATTATATAAACCATATTTAAATTAAATAAAAATAAATACATTATTTAAATTTGGAAAAAAAATATAAAATATAAAAATGAGGATCATATATTATTATATCGTCATTATATCATATCATATATTATATTGATTTACAAATATCTGTTTCATAAAGTAATAGATGTCCCCTCCCGACGCAACCCTCTACAGTCTAGTTGCAATGTCTCAACAGAAATGTGTATCTTACAACAAACCAAGCAAAGAAAATGAAAAGTTCATAATATAAATCATCTTTTCATCCGACAACTATGTGACTAAAAGTTTATGCAGTATAAAATATGGATGGTATTCAAAAATATACTCATTCACCATAAATGTCTTGAAATTACCCAAAAATTCCAATATATATTCGAAGATTCCTAAAAATGCCTAAAACAACTCTAAAGACACAAAGAAAATATTACCTAAAATGCCAAAATGACAACAAAAAACCTCTAAAATATAGGTCTACATTTCTATAACCAGGGGGCTCATGGACAGAGTTTATGCCCTCATGAACATTGTATTTGACGAACAAAAAAAGATGTGTCATCAAAACTCAGGCTCTGATTAGTACTTTAAGTTTTTAGTTGTTTACGCAAAGCTATCACAAGATATTTTTTATTATAATTATTATTAATTTGGTTCATTAAAGAAAACAACACATTTTACACTAAAGTTGGCGATAATCTAAGCGGTAGAGACGAGGAGGATATATTTAAAGGAGATGCACGCCCAACTCATGGAAAGACGACGGATAAGTGAAAATAACATTTCAACCGAACGTGATTTGAACCCCAACCTTTCCGTCAATAGCGACCAAGTGCAAATACGAGTTTAATGCCTCAGACCACTCTGCCAC
>CABFOV010012114.1:0-12124 GCA_902141375.1 Timema poppense | reverse complement strand
GGATTCCACGTTAAGCTGTAGGTCCTTCATTTCATCTCGCAATCACCCTACCATTACACATTAGCGTAAGTGCGTATAACCCCAACGGGTAGTAAGACGCGGTGCTAATACTAATAATAATAATAGTAATAATAATAACCCAACCTTTGAGAGAGTCCAGCTATATCAACTATTGAGAGAGTCCAACTGTACCAACCTTTGAGAAAGTCCTACTATACCAACCTTTGAGAAAGTCCAGCTATATCAACTATTGAGGGATTCCAACTGTACCAACTCTGAGAAAGTCTAGCTACGCCAACCTCTGAGAAAGTCCAACTATATCAAATATTGAGAATCCAACTGTACCAACCTCTGATAGAGTCCTACTAGACCAACCTCTGAAAAAGTCCACTATATCAACTATTGAGAGAGTCCAACTGTACCAACTCTGAGAAAATCTAGCTACACCAACCTCTGAGAAAGTCCAGCTATATCAAATATTGAGAGTCCAACTGTACCAACCTATGAGAAAATCTAGCTATATCAAATATTGAGAGTCCAATTGTACCAACTTCTGAGAAGGTCTAGCTATACCAACCTCTGAGAGAATCTAGCTGTACCAATCTCTGATAGAGTCCTACTATACCAACCTCTGAGAGAGCCCAGCTATATCAAATATTGAAAGTCCAACTGTACCAACCTCTGAGAGAGCCCAGCTATATCAAATATTGAAAGTCCAACTGGGCCAACCTCTGAGGGAATCTAACTGTACCAACCTCTGAGTGAGTCCAGCTGTATCAGATATTGAGAGTCCAACTTTACCAACCTCTGAGAGACTCCAGCTATATCAACTATTGTGAGAGTACAAGTGTACAAATCTTTGAGAGAGTCCTAGCCATACCAAACTTTGGGAGAGTGTGAGAGAAATACAGAGAGTGTGAGAGAGAGAAATATAGAGTGTGAGAGAGAGAGACAGATTGAGAGGGAGCAGGGTCAGCCCCGGGCCGGCAGATGGACGTTTGGGCGCGGCCGCCGCCAACTCACATGAACTAATATCACATGCGAGAGCGGTCCGAGACTCGTGACTGTGCGTCGTGCGCGAGTCTTTGGCACTTGGGACCTGCAACACAGATACAAGTACACACCAACTTCACGGGACAGCCTATCCTGAAGGGCCGGGTTCCTCAGACATTTCCAAGAACTGTCAAATATCACGTTTGTAAAAATTAGATCACAGTATTCACAGTTATCCATTTACTACTATGGTGAGATATTAAGGAATAGCGACATTACGCACTACCCGTCCGTGCTGTAGGCCTACTTATTTAATAAGGGAAGAGTGAAGTAGAATTCATTTGTACAGTAGAATGTACAGAGGAAGAGCTTTTTAACTAATTCAACTATGCTTTAATTTGAAAAATTACACCTGGATACGGGAATCTAACCCGGGACCTTTGGATTAGAATGCTAATGCTCTAATCACTGAACTATTCAGAAATCGTCCGGTGCCTGGGGTAATTCTACACGCATATTTTAAGGCAGAGTCTGTGATGGACGTGCGGAAATGATCAGCTACATATGTGTGATTAATTAATCTATTGGCACGAGCTATCAGATGACGCAGCCATCTTCGACTCGGGAGGGCTTTTTTCTGCTCAATGTACTATGACAACTGTACAAATGTGAATATCGTGATGGGTTAAATAACCACGCTATTATATTTGTTAGTTGCAGTTATAGCCATATCTAGATATCATAATCTCTGCCTTAAGATACGAGTGAAGAATGACCCTAGATACGGGACTATTCGGGGAGAGCTAATTTGTTATATTATTGGCGTACTAAGTCAAAGGTCCAGGGTTCGGTTTCCCTATCCAGGTGTCTTTTTCAATTCAAAGTACATGATATCTAGCTAGATACGGCTAAAACAGTAACTAACAAAAATAATAGCCTTGCTATTTAATCCAACATAATTAAAATATACTCATTTGCGTCCATTATTGATAATATATTTCTACCCGCTTCAGTGGCCGAATGGTCTAAGGCCTCACTTTAGCAATAGATGGGTACTCCCAGTGAAGGGAAGATCGTGGCTTGAGTCCCCGACGGGTGTACTGAGGGTGGTTTTCCCTGTCAGGCTTTTCAACCTTCCTACACGCAAATGTAAGTACACTTCATATTAATACGACCCTCCTCATCTCTAATATATTAGCGTAATTTCTTTATAAGCGTATGATCCGAACTGGTAGTAATACTCGGTGATAAAAAGATATAAGTATTGATAATATCTCTCAAAAATGGCAGCTGCAGATAAAATGACTTGACGTATGCATATAATAAAGATATTTTCTTTTAGCACCACCTATCGAGGTTATAGGCCTATACATATGTACTGTATGTACTCTAACGAGTTAAGGATAAGGAAAGTTGAATTTATAGGAAGTGTACCCTCATTTTCATGTAAGGAGATTGGGGAAACATTTAGGAAAAAACACCCTTAGTACACTCGGCTGTGTTTGAGCCGCGGCATCTTTGCAATCAGCAACACCAGATTAAAATGTCCCTGAAATGTGGTTTGCGTGAGGCAATAATCTTATCTATCCAACTATATAAGTTGATATTTATGAATAGCGATATCTTAGTAATGTTTGTTCCGCCATTATTATTCTCATTCATAGTTTTTATTGATTACAAGTGGATTACCTGGCGGTCAAGGGGGTAAGGTGTCAGACTTCTGTGCTGGGGGTGCGGGGTTAAATCCTCGGTCCCGGCACCGATTTATCTGATTGCCAAACCCTTCCTTCACCTCTGACAAGACGTGTATTAATCACAACTTGTNCTCTGACAAGACGTGTATTAATCACAACTTGTGAATGTGTGGAATGCCAGGCCTCCACCGTGGTTCGGATCCCACGTTAAACTGTAGGTCCTCCATTTTATCTCACAATCACCCTACCATTACACATTAGCGTAAGTGCGTACAACCCGAACGGGTAGTAAGACGCGGTGCTAATAATAATAATAATAATAATAATAATAACTGTGTCAAGTTTTAACTAAATTATTTAATGCGTTAAAAAGTTATCCTGAGACATATCCACCACAGACGAACAAATCCAAATCAGTGGAGTTAAAATGCAGAGCTAGCTTCACTCGTTCAATAAATAAAACCACTTAATTATGCTTTTATTTGGTTCTACACTCTGACAATATTAGCTAGATCACCTATACAGTGAAACTTCTATACGAGCGCTCAGATAAAAATGTCCGACCCCATCTGGTTTTTCTCATCCGTCCCTAAACAAGCGAAGGGCCCCCCAAATCGCGGGGCCTTGTGTGGCTCCACCATTCGCACACCTTGGATTTGTAAGAAAAATCAAAATTAATCTTCATAAAATAGTGGAATCCACTCACAGAGCGGCTAAACAGTTTACAAGACTGCTGTCGAAGTACCACACATAATACAAATATATTTATGAATACAAGCCCACATTTCACCAATGATAAATTTTTCGACCATGTCAGAAATTGAACCTGGTACCATTATATCAGCAGAGAGACATGCTACCGACTAAGCTAATACCCGCTCCAGTGGTTTAGTTGGCTAACGCATTAGTTTCGTGTTTAGCTAAACTGCCAAGAACGGGGAGATTGAAGTTCGAATCTCGTTCTGGTGAACTGGGGGTGTTTTTTCCTAAATTGTTTTCCATTCTTCCTCCTTAAAAATGCGGGTTAACTTCCTCTAAATTCAACCTTCCCAATTCCTAGCCCATTAGCGAAACAATTATTAACACTTAAGCGTATAACCGAACAGGTATTAAGACATGGTGCTAAGTAGTTGTATTAGAGTAAGCTAAGGTGTCGGAGCACTTGTAATTATTATTATCATTATTATTATTATTATTAGCACCGCGTCTTACTACCCGTCTGGTTTAGACGCACTTACGCTAATGTGTAATGGTAGGGTGATTGTGAGATAAAATGGAGGACCTACAGTTTAACTTGGGAACCGAACCATCGGTGGAGGCCTGGCATTCCACACATTCACAAGTTGTGATTAATACACGTCTTGTCAGAGGTGAAGGAAGGGTTTGGTAATTGACACAGTTGTTCTTGGTACCTTAATACATTTCAAGTTCATCGGGGAAGTACATCTAACAAGGATAGAAGAGAAATCAACCCTTATATGTATTAAAACACGTCTTATATAATTAATGATTATATCACATAATTATTTACCTTTTAGGGTATTTATTGATACATAATACGGCTGAAAATTGGTATGTGGATATCTACTGTAATAACACTAAAAAAAGTTTTTTTGGGGGATGGGAAGTAAAGTAAGTAACTGGAAGCCCTCCAAACAATGTTTTCCCAGGGCCCCCCGTCTGCCAAGGGCAGCCCTGCTCTTTCTGGTAGAAGAGGGGAAGATGTACTCGCGAAAACGGAGTAACAATTAAACAAAGCAGGGAACTAACTATTCAAGCAACATACATTCAATTGGGAATTATTTTTAAATCTAAATAAATCCGTCTTTTTCAAACGCAAAATTAGTTCAGAATTCCAAAAATATATAATGTAAACATGTACAAAAATTTAGTAAAAATACATGGACTTGAAATATAACCTGATTTCAAATATTCTACATGCACTCGAAACATCCAGTGATTGGTTTGACGTCACTCTTATTAGCCGCTTTGGGTGTTAACCACTACTTTGTAGTTTTCTTAATTAGAGCGACAATCTATTCTTAACTCAGGGATATGGTTTTGTCATTTCTTAGAGTTTCTGATACCCCTGTTTACATCAACATCTACAATGTCGCCAGCCAATAGAAATGAAGGGGTGGGACTGAAACTTCTTCAAACCTTGCTGTCATAAAAGGACAATCCGTTTTTAGCTCAGGGAGGTCGTTTATACAATTCTTAAAGATTTTGTTTCTCCCACCTTTCCATAAAATTGATGTTCTTACTAAAGGTTTTTCCCCTTGAGTACGTGTCCATCCAATAGAAACAAAGGGATGAAAAAACGCAACTGTTAGAGTATATCCCACCCTTCCAGTGATCCTCTCCTAGCGTAATAAGAACAGCCCTTAGTGATGTTTCCTGTTGGATCGTAGAAAATCATACGTTGCAAATTTATTTATATATTTGCACGTAACTTCTGATGGTACCGATGACATGGAAATAGCGTCCTACCAATAGAAATATAACAAGGGGGGTGGAGTGGTGATACAAAACTGTATTAAATACCCAATATGCAAAAGCATACAATCTTAGAAAATTTTGAGTTAACCTAATTTCAATTATAAATGCCACTTGAATTCAATATATCCCACCCGTGTTTTATAATGTATTACTAATTTTATTTAAACTATCACTTATGATTAGAACTTTTTAATTGGGCTATCCACACACATCTACCAAAACTATTAATAACTCAAAAGTAAATTTTAACTCACTTTACTCTTTCTTTGATGTATTGTACGTCAGTATAATGAACTCAACTCCTCCAATTTCTCTTGATTTCCTTAAAGAGCAGGCTAAGATCTATAAAATTTCCCCAAATATTTTTGCATTTACTTCGTTTATTACTATACCCTATTGGAATTTATAACTGATATCTCAAGCTATGTAAGTTTTATAAGAAATTAAGAATTTTTTAAAACATTTTATATAATAGCCATCAGGGGATTTTATATCAAAAAGATTATATCTATTTTTTATTTAGATCAATTATTTAAAGATTGATTTTATTTCAAAACATTTTTATTTTTATTTTGTCTCTTAGCTTAAAGAAAGCTATACATTCTTTGAATAAGTTGGCAGTTGATTGATCTATAGTTTTAGGATCAAAAATTTGTTTTCATCAAATGTGAGTTTAAATTTTTTTACTAATCAGATCTCAAAATATTTCATTTCTTGTCAAGTTAAAAACTATCTATAAAAATTGTTTCAAAACAGAATTGGATACATTTTGCTTTTCTATGTAAAAGTTTTTTATATAAATTATAGTTCTATAGGAAATACACAAAAAAATGTACTGTGCACCGGACAGACCTTCTCTTTCTTTTATCTTAACGTATACATTTTTGCAGAAACACTCCGCCAAAGAACATAAATGAAACTCTTATAGAAGAATTGAGTAAAGAGAAACATCTCTCCCCCAATAGCAAAACAATTTCAAATGTTAAAGAGATTTATAAAAATTATTATTAGTATTATATGTTCTGTCTTCCGACAAATCCATTCCTTTTGTCAGCGTACTTAGACCGCCAATGAGCTCTGTTATCTGCCTCTTCCTTCAAATCACATGATTTTATTCTTTCCTTCAAGTCCTCAAATAATTGAATTTTACTTCCTATGTTCCTCTTTCCCTCAATATTTCTTTCTATGACGTCATGCAGAAGACAATTCCTCCTAATGATGTGTTCGATACAGTTTGCCTTGTACTGAAGTGTCACATCCAAAATGGTTCTATTCTCATCCATTATTCTTGGACTTCTTCATTTGTCACCCTCTTTATCCAACAGGTCTGCTCAATTCGTCTCCAACACAACATTTCAAAGCTCTCCACGTAATTCTTTTCCTTCTTACTAAGAGTCCAAGTTTATGTTCCATACAGCGCGATGCTTCAAATGTAACAGTTCATTGCTTAAAGCATAGAAACTATTGGTTTTATAAAATATATTTTACATATAATATTTAAATTTTGAATAGTACTACAACTATACAATGATTTATAGTTTCGTATCTCAATTTTTTTGCGGAGATATTATTAAAAATGGAAATTTCTTTTTATGCAAAGAACCCTTAAATTAATTTTCATAGGAAAATGAGAGTAACCATTCTATTTGTAATGTTAAGCCATGCCTGTATACAAATTGTAATCAACATCTTTAGAGTGGATTTGGAAACAATAGATTTGATCTCTTTTTCTCCTTCAGGGAACTATCCTTAATATTAGGGTTGGATATCTAATTCTAAAATTCCTCGAAGGAACCCTATGGAAATCCTAGATACCAAGTTTCAGCCCGATTGGTAATATAGTTTCACTTTAGTCCGAGATGCAGACAGACAGACGCCGTTGCTAAAACCACTTTTTCTGTTTCGGGTGTTTATGAAACGTCAAAATCTCGAATGATTATCTTTACGATCGCAACACTTATCTCTTAGAGGGGTCGAGAGAAAGTAAAAAGTAACAAAAGGTGTGTGCACTTTTATTTTTGTCAAGTGCTTCTCTTAATTATGGTTGAAAAGTTAAAATAATCTATTCTAAAAGATTTAGACTATAAAGTAGAACTAACAGTCATTGATTGTGCTGCGTTAGTGCTGGGTAAAGGTAGATTTTCACATGAGTAATTCAAATAGAATGCACATAATAAATATTAATTATGTTTATAATATGTAGCCTATATAAAGTTAGTCACCAGCTCCAAGAAATCGTTAATAAGTGACTTATCTTTGCAGAAGAGCAATAACAATGAAAATCAAGCACTAACCAACACTTATGTAGCACAAAATTACGATCGTTTTCAAAAAGAAGTTGAGTAAAAATCTTCTTATTTTTTTGTCATCACACCTTACTACCCGTTTGTGATATAAGTATATGGACTAGATACACAAATGTGATACGTCTGATGAATGCTGAATTTAGAGGAATTGTACCCGCATTTGCGCAGAGTAAAACTGGAAAATCATTGAGGAAAATCCAACCTCAGTAAAACCGACTGGAATTAGAACCCTGATCTTCCAGCAATAAGCAGTGAAAGTGACGCTTTTGGCCACGAAGCGGCTCGGGTATGAATTGGGTGGCCAAGTTTAAATAAGTACATAATAATCTATACTATTTTAATAATTAATAGACTCAGCGTGGTGCCAAGATGAGTAAATGTCATTTGTAAATCTAATTTAGTCTGGTATTCTAGTTAAGTTGGTGCCAGCGCCTACATTACTCTAAGAACGTACACTTACTGTGTTGGTGTAGATTCATTCTTAGCTTGTAAGTTATGCAATGTCTGATGATTTTGTTACCTGCTAAGTTGTAATGCATATGGATTTATTAGATTTATTTAAATCATATCAAAACAGTATTTTTTTATAAATAAGAGAGAAAAGTTTGTTTTTGAGTGCATTAGGCCGTGTAGTACAATGGCTGCTAAAAAAAATTGTAATAGGAAGAGAATGGTAGTAGGCCTTAATGTAACGTAGTTTAAAGTTAACCCTCCTAAACCAATGAGCATGTAGCTTATTCCTGACCTATTGAACTTGTTTTAGTATTTTTAATTTCGTAGTTATTCTCTCCAGCACAGACATAACTGTTTTTGCATGATAACTATATAGATCTGTAGCATCTCCAAATACACAGAGTATTTTGTGTTTTAGAAAAGCTACTGATGAAACAATGCTAAAATTATATGTGATATTGAATTTTAAAGAGGCAAAGTATTATTTACAATTTAATAATCAATATTTAACTATAGGGAGCTGAACTAAATTAATTTCATTCCCGACCATATTGTAGTTAGAACTCGCCAACTTAATAATCAAACGTTGCATGAAACGAGTAACAAAACGTGCAAAGCAAGCTACGGTTTTCTACACACGTTCATTTTCATCAAACTTATCAGCAATTTTTGCGAAAAATAAATTTTTACGTTTATTATAATCATCTGCACGATGAATATATCTCCGTTTATTAAAACACTTATTTTCTTAAAAGTATTTTGTAAACCGATGTGTTTGGATAGGAATGTTAGGATTTAGAATGAGCTACTGATACTATGCCAAACTTTTTTTTTTGCACATTTCATACAAAAAAAACCATATGTAGATAATTTGTTTCTGCATATTTTTCATTTTTTAAGTAGCCTATTTTACATATTTTATAAATATTACAATTGAAGTTTTTAAAAATTGTATTTACAATTAATGATGGCATGCATTTTATAGTCTTAGTGTTTATTGTATTTTGTCCCTTTTTTCATATATTAGCATTGATGTTTTAAATATCTTTCATTCTTGTAAAAATAAAACACTTGTATCATCGAAACATGTGAAGGATACCATCATTTGTGGGGAAAATACGAGACTGAAATTAATTGAGTTACAATGAAAGAAATATTCATGCTAAAACATTCACCAATCACTTCTTGTGAAGTAAAAACAAGTTTAATTCTACAAAAAGTTGCTACAGAATATGGAAACAGGAAATTTTAAGAGTTATGGAAATGTTAAGAACTATTACTATTATCATTATTATTATTTAATTTATTTGAAAAATTATGTTTCAGTGTGAAATGTTTCGTAACAAACACTGTTCATTAAATTGGCAGAAACCACCAGATATTCTACTCTTTAATGTAAACCCATTCTATAATGTGCAAATTTTAATTTATTTAAGAATCATTTCGGACTACACCAGGACAGTGCTTTTTTAAAAACGAGTATTGGCAGTACTACCTGCGTGGTGGAATTTTAGTACATATATAAATATTTTAGACATCACATAGGTCTAATTTGAATGTAAATTCTGACTCTACTGATTAGGTAAAGTTTTTATTAAATGAGCTTAGCATTTCTAAAGATTTAGCTGCCGACAAACGGAGACCTTTTCGTCATTTTTATTTCATTCAATTAATTACATATTTTGAAGAAAGTATGTTTAGTTTTAGTTAGTTACGTGGTTAAGAAATATTGTAGCTAGATTGAGTAGATAAATACTTCACGTGAAACATAATTTATAAAAATAAATATTATTTACTTATGAAATGTGTGTCTTTCTCTCTTTTTTTGTTGACACTTGTGACACAGAGTTGAAAATTTCAAATAGATACGGTATTCACACTATGAAAGACAATGTGAAACTGAAGGTAGAAGAAATCTTCTAACTACGAACAGAAACACCAAATGCACTTTCCAAAAATAATCCCCATAACTCAGGCTACAAAGGGGAGGGGAAGTATTAACATCTGTAAAATATTTGTGTTGAAGTAATAGTCTTGTTATAAGAATCGTCGTCTCTGTTGTGAAGCAAATTCTTGTATAACGCAGTGTAATACAAAATGCAATACACTGTACAGAAGTGTAGTAGCTTCTAGGTTCGTTCAAAGCCCTATACACGATACAGATACGTAGTAGGATCTGGGTTACTTTGGATTAGAATAGTGATCCTTTTGGAAAAGATAGGAAGAACTTCACCTCTGACAAGTCGTGTATTAATCACAACTTGTGAATGTGTGGAATGTCAGGCCTCCACCGTGGTTCGGATTCCACGTTAAACTGTAGTTACTCCATTTCATCTCCCAATCACCCTATCATTACACATTAGCGTAAGTGCGTATAACCCGATACGGGTAGTAAGACGCGGTGCTAATAATAATAATAATAATAATAATAATAATAATAATAATAATAATAATAATGATAATAATGATAGGAAGAACGAAGAAGTAGCGTTCTAGCGTGCAGGTGGAACGCTTTAAATTTGTGTTGTATCAATCTAAACGCTCGTAATATTTTTTCTTAACAAGAGGAACGGCGTTCCAGTGCGTTCCGGCCCAATCCGAGCAATGAGTGTGGGCCTTGTTGATATGTCTTCATCTCCTTCTCCCGTCATATCCTTTGACTCGACACCGAGTAAGCTTAAGCTCTTGCAAAGTAGAAAGATTAAACAAACTATTTTAAAAATAAATATTCTAGGTCAAACAAGAAATATTTAAATTTCGGAGTCCCCGGTAGCTTACGCTATCAGATTATGTTTCGTTTCACCTCTAGTTTGACAAATTGATTTACTTTGTTAATATAATGATCAGTAAAATTATGTTGATAGCTGAATAAATTTTAAAATGACATCTGTACACGGGAATCGCGCCCGGGACCTTTGACTTAGTATATCAATGCACTTACCACTTAGCTATCCAGGAATTGACCCGTGCTCAGGGATATTCTTCATTCATATTGTGGCAGTTTAAAAGTAAATTTTGAACAAGTGGTAATAGGAGGTACTAAAAAGTTCCGTAGTACTCCACGTGATTTAGGCCTACATATAGACTATTGTAAACCACTTTGGTGGCAGAATAGCTTAAGGCATCATTCTCTTAGTTGATTAGACTGCCGATGAAGGAGAGATCGTAGCTCTAATCCCGGTCAGGTGTATAGAGGATGATTTTTCCTAAATGGTTTTACACTCCTCCTACTTGAAAATGCGGATATAATTCATCTAAACTCATCCTTCCTTATCCCTTGTCCTCTAGCGTAATTAGTACATATGAGTAAAACCCAAACGGGTAGTATGACATGGCGTTAGAAAAAACAAAGTACATTTGTGAAAAAAGGATGGATATGGAAGTATTTTGAGTATATTTTAAACTTGGATTAAAATTTAAAGATCTTATAACCCGAATGGGTAGCTAGACATGGTGCTAAGAAATAATTCAAATATACCACGAATATTCAATAGATAAAGCACACACACTTCCGGAGAACTCTCTTACGGTGCACACAGTGTGTTGTTCCACTCCGCCTAAACTTGCGCGCCTCGGGTAGCTGGTTGGCTGGTCCCTCCTCATTCTTCATGCTAGTTCGAATATTGCTACAAATATATGTTTTCTGTTAGCGCGCTCTAGTGAAAAAAACACGGGTAATCAGTGGCTTAAACTATATACCCTTTAGGTAAAGGATGTAACGTGTGAATTTTAAGAGGGCGTTGCCATCATTCCCCTGGATGCGATGGAAAACAAAATTTAAGAAAAGAAATAAAACCGCCTCACTGAATTCTAACGCGATCAAACCCGGTCTTTCAGGGTCAGGCGTGCAAGAAGCTCACGTTGGTGTGGTTACTATCAGTGAAATACTACTATTCCTATATCCCTATCTTAACAAGATTACTTAAATAAACCGATTTCAGCAACTGGCCCCTTGGTATAGTAGTCAGTGCACCTGGCTACGAACACAGGGGTCCAGGGTTTGATTCCCGGCTAGTACCTTGGGTAGTTTTCTTTTCAAGGGGAATAATCCTAACGATCATCAGATTTTGGTTAAATAGTTAAGAATCACACCGACTTCACACTTCCATATTAACCATCATTACTTCATCTCATTGCGAGTACCCTGGGCAATACTCTATACCACCAGAGCGACTAACA
>CABFOV010012113.1:0-12126 GCA_902141375.1 Timema poppense | reverse complement strand
CACTAAACACTATGAATCAATAGTAAATAATATATAAAATGATCATCCCATATAAAGTAAAATATATTATAACTAAAAATATTAAGGAAAAAATTAAAATATAATATGAACAAACGTTTGATACAAATGACTATTAAACCACCAACCACTCTTAGCACTCTGTAAGCCCACGGCAAATTAATGACCGTAACCCGTAACACAAAAATAATGGCTCACAACTGGAGAGAAGTTTCTTGGATAGAGGTCAAACAGCTGTGCTTTGCTTTTCCAAGAGGACTGTCATCAGCAGGATTAATTGGTGTGAAGTCAGCAGGGTTATATTAATGTTTACACGGAGTGCTGCGCCTAAAGACTGTGTTTCGACTCTCAGCATCTTACACTGATTTAAATCAATAATATAACGAAGTAAAGTGGCTAAGAGTATGTTCACCAGTATTTTCCTGAAACTATCGAAAAATAACCTGTTAAAATCAACCTCAAATAATTATTTTGTATAAGGTGAATGTACTTTTCAAACACGACTCACAAACTATCCTAATACTAATAAAACACAACATCCAGTCCCCTAGCCGACAATTTACCAAATATAAATCTCAGACCAACCCAATATCAGACCTCTATCTCAGTTGCCTCACGCTCTACCGACTGTTCTAAAGTGTTTCATTAATGCCAGTGAACTTGACCAGGATTCGAACCCGGGCCTGGCTATAAACGGTGGCGAAGTGTGAATGCGAGTGTAAAACCTTAGACTGCCCAACCACCCACCTCTGTGGGTAGCTGGTTTTTTAATTAAAAAGCATAGTGTAATAAAATTTGGAGTTGCATATAAAATGTATTCTCAAATTGTTAACATTGTCTCGGCAAATATAATAAAACCATGTTTAATAAACTACAATTACAAACAAAGACGAGTATAGTGTAATGTTTAAGTGGCTAACCTTGTATTTTGTGAAACCAATATTATCAATTTTGATGTGGATGGGATGAACTAACGCTTCAGTTTTCAATGCTACAACTGTATAACATTACTCTGCTCTTCAAGACCGGACAGATCTTAAAGTGAACTACACCTTCTTCAACTTCAAAATGCTACCACACATAAATGGGGGGCGCTATTGGCCCATAATTGTTTTCAAAAATAAATGAGCTTTTCTTATAATATCTTAAACATAATGTACCTAAGCAAAATCAAAAGAAAAAAAAGTTTCCAAAAAGACAACTTTTTCATGTTTTACTTTAAATATTTCAGGAGGTATAATAAGTTTTAATTTATTTTTAGCATTGTATAAAAAATATTCCTTTCAGACTCTGCAGACGTTGTCCATAGCTATTATAACAGCCACCATAAAATTACTGGCCTTTCGACACAATTGGAACTAGACTTATGACGTGATACATTTGGAACCAAATGAAACTTTGACACAATGCATATTTTAATATTTTGAAAAAAAAAAGTTATTCAAAAACCTCTATGGTGGTTTAAATTGATTTCACATTATGCATAAATGTATCTTCATTAATATTCCATCCTTATTTCATAGAAATAACGACGTTCAAATTTAAGATACAAAATGGCAATTGCGCTTGCTAGTAAAAAGGACAGCGCTAACAGAGAAACCAATGGGTTGGAAAGAGATGGTAATAGTCCATAAGAGCCTGTACTGCAATTTGAGAGTGGAACTGCCTATAGTCTTCTAACACTTTAGTTAGGCGGCCACTGAAGCAGGTACAATTACATTTAAACCACTATATTTGCGGATACAAGTAATTTGATATTTTGCCAATACAAATGTGGCTACTTCCTAACGGAGAAGCCAATGGTTTTTGAACACTTTCAAACCAACAATATTTTCTAAAAGTCAGCTCACACTATAATATATCTTCTCATCTACAGCAGGAGTGTAGGCAAGTGACAGCTGGAAGAAGGTTCTTTATTGCAAACATTGGCATCCACCTGTTCGGAAATAATGTATGGTTGCTTAGTAATACAACATGTTATCAAACGTTTCTAATACTTCCATTCAATGTTTGGCTGTCAGTTACCTTCACTCTCACTGTAGATGAGATATAAAGGGCCAGATGATAAGAAATAGCGCAAACAGGGAAACAGTTGTTTTATTGACACTGCCCCTACTTGAACCAGCCACTTGACTAACAAGATCAACAATCAATCACACCCCAGAGTGTAAACAACTTCAACAATTGGAGTTATCACTTTACAAATACATTACACACCTAGTAAAAAGCGCAAGTGGTGTGTAGACTTAGCGCTCGGAATGAATAGTGAACGAACACTATTCATAATGTCAAGAGTTGGCCCTTCGACGGATAGATAAAGCATCACTTACAGACTCTTGTCCATGGTGAATAGAATTATAGGATTTCACTAAATAAAAGGCTGTATTTTTTTCGGCTGAAAATGGTAAAAAAAAAAATCAGCCAAAATAAATGTATTTGTACAGTACTATAGATAATTAAATCAGTCTTGGGGTAAAGTGCTCACCTCAGGGTTAAACCCAGCCATGGTCGATATATTTTTCTTGAGCAATAACAATTCGTAGCACAACTTCCTTCGGAGGGTAAGTAAATCCGTCGGTCCCGTGTCGATTGTGGTATGTAAAAGAACCCTAGAAGGTATACCTTTCCTGGAAAATTGATAAGCCCTTTCGCTCTAGCTCATATAAATGCTCGTGTATATAATATAATATAATATAATCAGTCGGTTCAGAAAGTGCACGTTGAATACCTCAAATAATAATTATAGTAAAATTAGAGTTAAATTTATAATCCCTAAATTTAGAATGTTTGCTTTTGGGCAAAAAATGACTGTCATAATAGCCAGATCAAACCCATATTCCACTTCTTTATCAATGTTCTAGAATGGTAACTTTGATTCGGATCGGGAACAAGGTGTACTGAAGTCTCGAAGATGTGTAAATAGAAACAAGTGTAAAAGAGTTACGTTATGTATTTAAAATGAAGGACGACACTTTGAACACTTCATAAGGTTGACCGAATCGAAGAGAACTCTACTGAATGTATTGCTCTTTTTGTAAGCTAATAAACACATCCTAGCCCTTGCTACTCTGATGCTTCATCACTGACCAGCCAACGAAATTATCAAACCCTAAGTTCAAACAGTTGACCCAAGCAGTATCATCTTACGTCTGTGGTTCTGTGCCGACACAACAAGGCTGCTTGGCGTACACTACCATAATAAAGCTGAAGTCATGTATCCTTGCGAAGCTCTAGAGTTGCCATGGGCAAGTTTCATTCGTGAACGATCTGTATGTTGTACGAAAAGAAATTTTAATTTATTCTCTACCACCGTGTGAACATTTCCTAGATTGACTTCTCTTTCCTGTGCCAATTTTCGTAGCTACTATGGCGGGTTTGCCAACGATTTATAAGAAATATTGAGAAGTTTTTCTTACGAAAAATCCACTACGCTTACCGCTTCTTGGTGTCTGCCATTGAGCCGGTGTTCTCACTTCAGAGGGACTTTCTGATTGAACTGTAGAGGAATATATAAGCCCAGCCTAGAAAGAGATGTTCTAAGTTTCTTGGTCTATTTTAACCGGTCAACATTTCTTCAAAATAAACATCACCGAAAAGGTAACATTTGGGGGAGGAAAGGTGGCTATAATAATGCATTTGTAATGTGCGCAGAACCTGTGAGTGCGCGAACAAAGACGTTGTTAATCTTCTGGATTAAATGGCGAGATTCGAATCTCAGTACTAAGGTTGTCTGTTTTTTATACATTTTCCTCCTCTTCTTCAAAGCCCTAAACGCATTAAATTCTACCTTTTTCATCACTTAGTGTAAGAGTGCGGATAGAATGGACGGGTGGTAAGACGCGATTCTAAATAAACTGCATTGGTTGCGGTTAGATGGAACTCTATTAGTATTGTTCACAAAATATTTGCAAAATCACAGCAAAACCTTGATTGTTATTATTGCAAGCCCACTTTCGTCCACCAACAATGAGTAAAAGTCACTAACATTTAGCATATAGACATTTGTATTACTTAATTAGTTAAAAAAGTTACCCGTCTCGGTGGCGTAGTTGGCTAACGCGCTAGTCATGTTGAGCTCGACTGCTGAGGACGGGGAGATCGAGGTTCGATTCTCGGTCGGGTGAACTGGGGGTGGCTTTTCCTAAATGGTTTTCTACTCTCCCTCCACGCAAATGCGGGTTCACTTCCTCTAATTCAACCTTTCCTATTCCTAATCCATTAGCGTAATTAGTACCTAAAGCGTATAACCCGAACGGGCAGTAAGACGCGGTGCTAAATATTATTATTAGTTAAAAAAGTGATACGCTTTGATGGGCGCAAGGTCTAACGCGCTAATCTCGCAGTAAGCTATAGACTGCCGATTACTGGGAGATCAAGGTTCGAATCTCGGTCGGGTGTACTAAGGGGCGTTGTTCCAAAATGGTTTCCCACTTTCCCTCCAAGAAAATGCTGATATACTTACCCTAAATATTACCTACCTAATCCCTTAAACCATCAGTGTAGTTAGTACATAAGCGTATAAGTTAAACTAGAAAGTTATCAAAAGCTAATACTTCCTGATGAATCACAGGTATTTTTTCTTTAAATTACCAACTAAATGGACTAAGTATGTATTTCCCCCCAAATTATGGAAATCAGACTGTGCGATATCCCTGCTCTCTGTTATTACTAAAGGACAAAGCAGAAACTCGTGCCACTGTTTCAACATATAATATTCCAGCACATGGATTTCGCCAGTGTAGATCTATAAAATAGCCATTGGTCACGTGGTCGAGGAAGTCAAGTCTCGCAATGGAAGGGAAGGTCAAGATTACAATCTAGATCAAGTGCAGGAGGTTTTCACAACACTCCAAGTTAATGTGGGTACACTTCCTCTAAAGAGACTCTCACATCCCCATCCCACTGATTTATTCGTTAACAGAAATACCCGGCTTTGCCCAGGGTAACCAAGAAAGAAAAAGATTGTGTGGTTACCGCTGGCAACGCCTTTCTTTGCTTCAAAAAGAATGAAAAATCTCTTCATTTTATTTCTTCCGACTAGGTTTTTAATTAATTTACGAAAATCAAATCCAAATTTTAAAATTCCGGGTTCTAGGTGCAAATGTTCGTGCGCATGGGCTACTAATTTTTAAATATCAGACCTGTGCGTGCGGTAGATATCGTGCAACGCTCATGAGACGAAAACTATTCATTTTATTAATAT
Source organism: Timema poppense (assembly GCA_902141375.1). Classification (NCBI taxonomy): domain Eukaryota; kingdom Metazoa; phylum Arthropoda; class Insecta; order Phasmatodea; family Timematidae; genus Timema; species Timema poppense. Next base: position 6,905 of record CABFOV010012113.1, on the reverse strand, counting down.
AAATAAACGTGGGGCCTTTTTTAGCACCACGTTTACTGCCCGTTCGGGTAACACGCACGTGTGGGCCTACTAATTACGCTGGTATGTTAAAGAAGAGGAAGATTTAATTTAGAGTAAGTGCACCCACATGTTCATGGGGGGGAGGGTACACCCAACCGGGATTCAAACCTCGGTCTCCCAATCTATCGCGAGAGTGACACCTTAGACCAACGGTTCCCAAACTTTTTTGGCTTGCGTGCCCCTTGGCAGCCCATTTCCACAAATTGTACCCTTATATTAGCAAAATGTTGAATTACTACAATAGTAATTATTTGTTGGAACTGAAAATAAATGGGCTTATAATGGGCTTTAAAAAACAATGTAAGAATAATTTTTTATTAATAATTATAAAACAGGGTGGATACAAAATATATTTTACAAAATTCCCTGACTTTTCCAGGTTTTCCAGGCAACATTTTTCAATTTTCCCTGACTAATTTTTTCTAGTTTAAAAGGTGGATGATATCTTGTTTTACTTATTATTGATCACATATTAACAAAAGTTTGTATCTACTAAAAATAAACGGTTTTATCAATTATTTTAACAATCAGAATGTTATTTTATTTAGGTATTATTAACTTTTATTTTAATGTTTGGTTGCAAAATTAATGGGATATTTTAGACATATTTTTTAATTCCCTAACTTTTCCTTATTTTTAGTTAAATTCCCTGACATTTCCCTGATTTCCCTATCATCAAAAAATTCCCTGACTTTTCCAGGTTTTCCCTGTTTTCCCTGTCTGTAGCCACCAAGTAAACATATTTTATGTTTGAAATTTAAATCATTTTCTCAAGTTCAAATATATAATACCCCCCTCACTATATCGTTGAGTTAATTTCATAACTTTTGACTGATCTTTTGTCTAACCCTGCTGTCTTTTCGCCACTATTCAAATATGTTCGCGTACTCCCAAACGTTCTGGCACGTACCCCACGTTAGGAGCCGCTACCTTAGACCAATCGATCCGCTTAAAAGTCAAACTGAGCTGCCCTTGAAAAAATATGAGCTATGAATGAACATGTAAAATTGTTTTCTGGCTTCACTTTATTTTTAAAACTTCATTATCTATTGAACGTATGTTCTATTTCAAATTGGTTTTATCTATCACCCACAACTAAACTTCGGACAGGACAAGTAATGTATCAATCCATTTTTACAGTTTACTTTTTCCCAATGGGAAATTTTAAGGGCTCCTTAGGTGGGGATATAGGGAAATGTGGTTTTGCAGTTCTAATATCAAAACTTTTTTGGTCAAAATAAATCAAATATTGCTTCATTACAAACATTATATGTGGGTGTGGGTGTGTGTATATATATATATAATTAAACTTCTATAGTCAGAAATTTGTCACCAAGACGACTCCTATATTTCTGAGCCGATTTAAACCATTGAGGTCTTAATCTTTTCGTCCCGACGTGCGACCAATTGTCATAGTTTAGAAAATTGCATCCTGGGAGATCTTTGTGACTTATATATAATCAGGAAGTTTTTGAATATATAAAGGATCAGCTAACATCTTACTGAATAAAATTCCTAAAATGTTGACCCTTTGTTGGAAATCTGCACGGCTATTGGAAAAAAGTAAAACTTCAATGGTTTCAATTAGTTCAGGATTGTATGAGTTGTGGTTGAAAGCTTATTTTTTATTATATTCTTTATATTGAAAAATAACACCTGGATACGGGAATCGAACCCGGGACCTTAGGATTGGTACGCAAATGCTCTAACCAATGAGCTAGCAAGGAGTCGTCCCGTGCCAAGGGTCATTTTTCACTCATATTTTAAGGTGGTGTGGGAGGGAACGCGATAAAAATACAATGTTTTTGCAGTTTTTTATAGCAAAAAAGTTTGGTTAAAATAAATCAAACATTGGTCCAATAGAAACAGAGAGTTTAATTTTCTTAACATGGCTACCTAAAAAGTTTTTGAATGTCTGTTAAGGGTGTCCTGGAATTTAATGACAACTTTATCTCTCCATTTAAAAAATGAGTCATCTAATGCCGCTATGCTCATGACAGATATTCAACAATTAATTGTTGATATAACCATATGAAGAAAATTAAACTCTATGTTTCTAATGAAGAATTATTTTATTACTTTGGCCAAAGAAAATGTGTTTATATAAAAACAGCAGAAACATTGCCCTTTTCTTGAGTCCGCTTCCACCTTTTGGTCCCTTGTCCACGAAAAGAATTTTCGCCGTCCACCGTCCCAGCAAATTTACCGGACTAACAGTAATACATTATTTTATATACGCGTCTGTCCACGAGCCGGCAAGGCTAATTCTCAGGACACCGTGACGTTTGTAGTACCGGATTCCCACTGTAGAGACGGCAGCCGGACGGTGTGCCGTGTTTACAATGAGACACGCATCAACCAGTCTACGTGTCCACGAGCCGGCAATCTCGCACTCAGTCAATTGTTGGGCTTTGAATATAGCGTAGTGGTTTCTCGTGTTTCTCAGATCTATTTATGTTTTGTAAAAATGAGTGCAGAATTTAATATTGACTCAGAATTATTATTAACGCTGGTTGAGGAATAACCAGTCCTGTGGGATAAAACAATTGATCAGTACAAAGACAAACGACTGACTTTTGAAGCTTGGGAGGAAGTATGTAGACAGATAAAAGATTTTGAGACACTATCGGGCAAGGAAAAAAACGACACAGGTATGTAGTTTTCATATTAAATTTTATTATGTTTTTTAGTTATATAAGATACGAAGCAAACCGATTTTGCCATGAATTTTTTCCAGTTTCATGAACGAAGTAGTTAGCAAATATTTTTCTGTTATAATTCGCTGACAAACCCGCCTCATACTGCTTGTGAGCGAGGGAGTTCTCTTAGTTCCTAGTCCAAATCTATAATCGTATCGGCTACAATTTTATTAAGTCCTTCTTTATGGATGAAATTTTGAAGAACACAGTATGCCTTCACTATGTCAGTCGCAAAATCTATAGAGACATTTAATGGCCGGTGAAAAATCCTCCATTTATTACTCATTATTCCAAAAGCACAAACTACGAAACGTCTTGCCCTGCTCAAGTGATAGTTGAAAATTCGCTTAGTTGGGTCAAGTTCTCTACCGCCATAGGGACGAAGCAAATTATTATGCAATGCAAAAGCTTCATCACCTACTAATACATATGGAAATTCCTCTTCAATGTCTGGTGGTGCTCTAGGAGGTGTAATGTTTAGTATGTTTTCTTTAGTTTTTTTTCTTCCCTAACGAAATTTCTTTAAACACACTTGAGTCGCAATCTTTCCCGTAAGCACCAACATCCACAAAAATGAAAATATAATTTGCATCAACTACCACCATTAGAACGAATAGTAACCTTTATAATTAAAAAACAGAGAACCACTCACTCTCTTCTGGTTTGATAATTCTGATGTGCTTGACGTCAACAGCCCCTATTCAATTCGTAAAATTTGCCATACTTTTAAAATGACGTGCTATATCCACCCATTTATAGACAGTCGGAGTTTGAATGTATTCGTCATGTAATAATAACCATATATTCATGCAAATCTCACGTAGGATTCTATTAATTGTTTTTATTCCCAGTCTGAAGCTATAATGGGGGTCTGAGAAAGCATTTCCTGTTGCTAAGTATCTGAAACAAAACAAAAATGTTGTTACTATTTTTCAGGGAAATTGGCAATGAAAAAATGGACGAACTTTAGGGACAACTGGATGGAATTCCACAAGAAATTAAATGAGAAACAAAAATCCGGTGCCGGAGCAAAGAAAATGCACAAATACATGCTTTACGATGAACTACTCTCTCTTCAAAAAATAGCAACTCATCGAGAGACTTCTTCAAATATTCTCGATAATGCTGCCATTGCTGACACCAAAAACGAGACACAAGAGGGGAAAAATAATAATAAAAGTTATGAAAAACCACAAAAAAAAACTACCAATGAATTAGACAAAAAAATATGACTCTCATAGACGCTTCAATTGAACAGGGCCAAAGAAGAATGTCTTTTTTTAAGGACATTGCGCCAACTGTATACAAATGTAATAAAGATATCGTTGACTTTAGTACGAAGTGATGAAATTGATTAAGACTATTAAGTCAAAAAATCAGAATAACAAAGTCATCCACAATACTCTCAAGTTTCCTGGGACCAGCATCATACACCACGTGTATACCAAACTGTTGGCGGTCCATTATCACAAACATCATGGATAAATCAAGAGCGTCGCCTGTCAGTTTATTCCATAGTGGAACACTTACAAGCCTCTACTAGTGCCATTGCGGCGTCCAATAAAGATTTGTGTATTGAATCTTATAAGTCCTGGGTCTACCTTAATCAATGTTTCGTCGAATTTTGATTTTTCTAAAGAATACTAAAAAAGTGTATTTTGTATCGGCTATGTATCAGGCCTACTTTTTAAAAATGTGACATAACAAATTAGGTTTAATAATTAACCAAGATTGATTTCATATTTGATGTATTACGGGTTCATTATTGTAAAACAAATAAATATTTCCAAGCAAATAATTTTAATAAATAGGTACTCACTCACCTCAGTGTCACCGCCAGCCTTTCAGCAGGTGATATGCAAGTTTCACATATTGGCATATTCATGTTTTAAATTTTTGTATAACATTCTTAATAACTTGTCAAATGTTTATTTTGACATTCTAAAGTAATTAAAATGCTTTACTTCGTCTTCTCTTAGCTTTTCGAAGAGTGTGTTGTTAAATGCACCTAACTTGAATCTTTCTTGCAGCAATGGATACACCCAATATCATCTACGTCGACGCTGCTTGTATTTTTATAAAAATAATATAATACAATAATATTAAATATATCTTCCGTATCCATTTTCGAAAAGTTTATGTTTGCAACCGAGCATTAACTCGGCCAGATTGCTTTTCCCGTGTACAAAGCCACACTTTTCCTTTCTACGCTCTAGGTAAAAGGAAACGAGAGTTAAGGGTTCGTATTTTTGCAGTATTTATGTCAACATATCTGACCTTGCTTTCCCTTCCCTCTCCCCTTAAACTCATGATGCCATATAGTTGGGCAGTAACAACATGACAGGAAGGACAGTTTGGGAAATACGATATTTTATTCGAAGTCAATGTTAACCATAACGGTAAAAGTAACAAAGGTGACAGCTGCAAGCAGATCACACGACTTGACGTCATGATTCTATGAAAGTAGATGTTAATAAAGTTTGTAACTCTATTCGAGACGGTTCTTCTTACCGTGTTCTCACTATAGTTTTGGGCGGTCTGTTTTAGGTCAATTCTGTTTACAAGTCATGTGCTGATGAAGCCGTGCTTGGGAAGTATAAACTGACCACCAAGGGAATGTAACGCGGGCGGCATATGCCCTATTCAGTCACGCATGCGCGTTGGTTGTAAATAAGAGAACACATTATTATTAAAACAGCAGGAGTTGGTGATTTTTTACAAGAGAATGCAGAAGAAAACTACACACGTCCACGTAGGACTCAATCATCAAACTGCAAACAGAAATCGAATATTAAAAAAACAAAAAGAAGTTATAATCAATTCATCCATACCGCTCTAATCCTATGAAACTGAAACTTCTTAAGAAGATTTCCATATAATATTCGGCGAATCTCAGCTGGAAAAAAAAAATACACCACGTGTAGCAACCCGCCTGGGCTATCCGCAGATAGAAGTAAGAAAAAAACGATCCCGCATTCTCGTAAAAGGACAGTGGGAAACCATTTGAGAAAATCTACCCTCAGTACATCTAGAGATGAAAATTTTCAATCGGACCTAGAGCCTTTTATACTTCAAGATATAGTGAGTGTGTTAAGAGACGGTGGATTATAAGAAGGGGGCAAGTGGGTGGGGTAGGGAAAAGGTAATTGAGAAATTCTGAGGATAGGGGGAGGGACAATTAATGTCAGGCCAACCTTAAAATTATTTTAGTTAACTTATTGATGATAAGAAATGGAAGTATGATTTATGAACATAACGTGTATACAAAGGCTCGCATTCATGTTGTTTCTTTACTACTTTTTTTTTAGCGGCCGCGTCTTACTAGTTACTACCCTTTCGAGTTTTACGCCTATGTACTAATCACGCTAATGTGTTAGGGATGAAGAAGGTTGAATTTAGAGGAATTGCACCCGTGATAACCGTCATCAGTGCACTTGACCGGGATCGAACACCGATCCCCAAGTAATCGGCAGTATTGCGAGAGTGGCGCGTTAGACCGTGCGGCCACAAGTTACACCTGGCCAGATTTCCTTTCCTTTTTCCATGTCTTACTACCCATCCTGTCTATACGCATTTGATTACAATACCTGAGTAGAGAATATGGGATACAAATGAAATGAAATGTGCCCGCATTTGCGTGTAGCGGTACTCACCGTCTATTCGAGCCATGACCCACCCATCACCAGCAAACAAGACGAGTTCAACGTTTAATCCGCGTGACCATCAATGCGGTCAAAATTTGCTCATAGTTTTAAGTTTTACAAGGTTCTGTTTAACAGTGGGGAGAAAATCACTTTGTATTTTTATTAGTCACCCAGTGTTGTACAGCGAGGAAGCACCGCAGTAATAAGGAATCTCGTAGAGTGGCAAGAATAAGAATACCCTTACAAGGTTGCCAACTCAAGGTCATCGCTGCGAAAGACAGCGCAAACAAACCGGTTGTCCTCAGTCACGAGTCGTGCAAGTATGACGTCATTTCCGATCAACTAGAGTGTTTTAGGCCTGAACTATCTGATGGCATGCATGCTTTTATTCTTTTGTGCCATCCCCAAACCCTGTAGCTCCCCCCCTCCCCCCCATATAGCACCATGAAGACATTTAGAGCTCCCTCTCCAACACCCTCACAAGAGCGGTACGTGGTTTATG
>CABFOV010012112.1:0-10875 GCA_902141375.1 Timema poppense | reverse complement strand
CAATTTAAAAAAAAAAAAAAAAAAAAAAAAAAAAAAAAAAAAACTGTAGCAAATTCTCTCAATGCCTTTTGACCAAGGACACCAACATGTTGTCGTGGAACTTAACCGAGTGCAGGCGTAAATATTGATTAAATAGATTGATCAACTAGATTTTTCAAACAAATAAACAAAATCGAGATATTTTCGTCAGGAAAATTTAACCCAAGTGTGGGTTTCATAGAATCCGTTACTTGACAACACACGTGTTACAGAGGTCTGATGTCAGGTCGCCCATTCACGTACAGTCGTCTTGAAGTGAGTGGGCTGTCAGATCCCAACTGAAGGTGATGGCTACACATTATTCAGTTTGAGTCGACAGTCTTGGCCTTTCAATCTGATAGGATAGGCCGGAATATTCACCATCCACCCACAGTCATTAACAACAATCTCAATCTTTTTGACGATAACTGGTCGAGTGTATTAAGTGTGGTTTCTTCTAAATGGTTTTCCATTCTTCATCCACTCAAATGCGAGTACACTTACTCTAAATTCAATCTTCTTCAGCCCTAATGCATTAGCGTAGTTAGTAGGCCTACACATGCATCTAGCTCAAATGGCTATTGATACGCGGTGACAAACAAATCAGTCGTATATACGTAGTTGCGTACTATTCCTAAATGTTAAGACCATCGCTGATAAAATACTTATTTTATTTTTAACAATATTGTTAGCTTGTGCCCAAAGAAGTACCGCATTAAAAGGAAACTTTTAAGGGAGAACACTTTATTTATAGATTAATTATTTTTTTTAAACATGAAAGTGAGAATTAGTTATAACTCTTGCAACTAAATTTAAAAATAAATTATTTAAAAAAGTACAGTAATCCATTCTCTTAGGGATATAGTGACTGTTTCAGATGTAATATTTTCAACATATTTTGTAGGAATTGGGGAGAGATTGTTGTAAAGGACTATGCAATTGGCGATGTATATAAATATATCCAATAACAAAACCCTTCTTGGGTGGCCTCATAATCTAAGGCGTTATTCTCGTGTTGGGCTAGACTGGCGATGACAGGCATATAGTGGTTAACGGTGATAAAAAAAAAAGGCCTTTTACCAGTCCAACTATTTATTTTGGACTGTGGCATCTAACAAAATTACTAATTTTGAACTGTGGCCTCTAACAAAAAATTTCAATTTACTTAAAGTTTGGTACTAAAGATCGTAATTCGTAACTGCATATCTACTGACACACACAAACAATTTTGTGACCGATTCGAGGAACTGCAGGCAGATACCTGCAGTCGGCCTGTGTGTTAATGACGCAAATTGAACTGAAGGCTGGATATGTCACAGTTTGGGACTGCAGGCTGACTAAGTGAATGGCTACCTTAGAGGTATGCCCCCCATTCCAACCCCTTTCTTCAAAATGTCACAGAATGTTATATTTTGATTTAAAATTTTAATACTCCTTTTCAAAACAGTAATTGAAGATAATTATATCTAAGTTATTATTAAGTCATATTAATTAAAGTCTAATACTGTTTGTATATTTGTAGATACGATTTTTTAGTATTTTTGAATGAGCCAAACAGTTGAAATTTGGTGGAATTGCAGAGGAGCAACTTAAAAGCCACGCAAAACTTTCAAACTTGAAAACTTATAAAGAAAAACAATTAAAACAGGTTTTATTTAGTTATTTTAATTCGTCATGTTATTTACACTTCAAAAGAAAGGAAAAACTAGAATATAAATTCCTAATTCAAATCCAAAGAGAGATTTCGGATTATACTTCATTGACAAATCTATATTAAGAAAAAGAATTGTAATCGTGAAAAAAATTGATCTCGAGATTATGATAAATCTTTACGTTTTATGTGAGTCTGAAACAAAAAAGAGTGTATTTTACGATTATGTCTATTCTCATGCCTGTATGTCTTCCAGGTTTGTCCCTGGCCACGAATCAAAAATGGTGTGATGGATTTTGTTTAAGCTTGATATTTATATACGGTATTATAGGGATATATAACAAAACAATTTATTTTTATTTTACCCCAGCCCTTCAATGAAGGGTAGTTTAATGACGAGTTTGTTTTAATTACAAATTTTTTGAAAATGGTTATAACTATTTTGTTTAAAATACATATATGGATTTGTTTGACATGACAAATAGCACAATATAATATGATTTTGGGTCAAAATTCGTTGAGGAGAAGTTTACTGATGACTGATTTTTTCCCAAAACTTGAAATATTTTACGAATGGCTCGAACAATTTGGTTCAAAATGAGTAGGCCTATTTTGCGAGTGTGTGACCTGACTAATAACACTGTTCACTTGTTTTTGGGATAAAATATCATGTATGGGTGGTTCAATGATAAATTATCTTTTCAAAAACTTTAAATATTAAAAAAAAAATGGCCCTAACGATATGGTTCCAAATAGGTATCTTGGAAATGTTTGACGTGACAATTAACATTGTATACTTGTTTTTTGGGCAAAAACTCATTTATGGATAGCTTACTGATTACAGTTTTTTTTTATTTGAATATTTAAATAAAGATTTAACGATTTGGTTCAAAATCGGTAATGGGAAACTATTTTAAATATTAATGTTAGTGTATCTTTATGTTTCTAAGATATTTTATTTTGTATTTATTTATTTAGCACCACGTCCTACTACCCATTTGGGCTGACACAGGATATGGCTATCCAGCTTCTTAGTAGTCGAACCTCAGATACATCCGAGAGCACATCGTCCTAGACGCCGTCACCAGGAAATGTACAGATGCGTCCAACCCGGAACCACCTCCCCACGTGGCTCGTCACTGGAGACCGCTCGCTCGCCGTAATGTCGCGTCACGTTCGAGACCCCAATTACGTAACGTAAGCTCGCCACTAATGTCGGCTTTACAAACCGAGCCATTTCCCCCTTCATTATCTCCTTTCTACCAAGAATCAACCCCCTTTTCTAAATTACTTTAGATTACGTTTTTATTCTCGGTATAAACTAGGGGGCTGTATTGCTCTACTCTAATCAACTTCTCGTTATGTTGATCAACAGTTCGTCATATTGAGAGGGGTGAATAGAGACGCATGGAAGAGTGACACAAAACACTATCAAAAACATACCAAGATAACCTCATATTTACGCTCATGAGTCATGAGGAAGGTAAAATTTACATAGAAGTGAGGGTGGAAAATTATTTAGGATAAATACATGCTCAATACACCCAGCTGGTATTCAAGCTCTGACCTCCTCATCGTCAGCAAACCAGACAAGAAGAGACTGACGTCTCTGTCCCCCTGTCATTTAGTTCAGGCTATTCTATTAATGCCATTAAGAAATACCTGGTGAATATTTAACATTATTATTTTTAACCATGTTTTACCACCCATCCGGTCTATTCACATTTCACTACACTAATGATCTTGGAATTATAAGATATAATTTAGAGGAAATGAGCCCACATTTACGTAGAGGTAGGCAGTACACCCAGGTGAGATCTAAACCCGGACCTCACCATCAACGCCAAGCCAGACCAGACGAGGCTTATCCTAATCCCACGTGACTACCATTGTAGCTGTTAGAATGTTTTGTCTTTGTTGCGTCAGTATTTCAATCCCTAAGAGTCCACCTCACCTCCAAATAAGGCGTTTCTAAGCAACACACATCCAACCCGCACGGACATAGGCATCATACTAGTCTTGTCTGGTTCTCTGGCAACAAGGAAAGGTCGGGGTTCACATCCCGGCCACGTGCAATAGGGTGTTTTATCCTAAACGGTTGTCTACTTTAACATCCCGGCCCCATACGTGTAGTTAAATGGGAATAACGAGGACAAGCGGTAAGACGTGGAGCAACGACTTATTAATATTATTAAATAGTTCGGTTAGTTGAAATGGATGGACTTTCAATCCATTCAAATAACGTGACATCTTTACTGCTAAGCTAAACACAACGTATAAAATATAATCATTTATTTGCATAATAGTTCAAGCATGTATACCCCTTTGGCCCTGTGAGCACGCAAGTAAACAATAATATGAACACCAGTTTCGATGGCTGCGTGGTTTTACTTGTCACCTTCTTATTGGATTGTCGATTACGGGGAAAACGGGACTAGATTCCCGTTCGAGTATACTGAGGGTGATTTTTCTTAAACAGTTTTATACTCTCACACAGGAAATTTTAAACGAAATTTATATATATGGTAGTTAGTAGATATGGCCATCACATCTCATCCATTACAGAATAAGGTGGTTGTTTTACTGAACATAGTTTAAGGAGGCGTGAAAGGGGTTGTGAGAAAAAACCAGTGTCTTAGTGGTTTTTATAGCAACACTTTGTTTTTGGCTAAAATAAACAAAATATTGCTCCAGTACAATTATAGAGTTTGATTTTCTTCATATGTTGATTTCAACAGTTGTTGAATATGTGTCAAGGGTGTCCTGGAATTTAGTGACAACTTTTTTATCTTCATTTAAAAAGTTTGTCATATAATGCCGCTAAGCTCATGACAGATATTTAAGAAATGTTGATAACATGTGAAGAAAATTAAACTCTATGTTTGTACTGGAGCAATATCACCATAAAAACTGCAAAAACACTGACCTTTTCTCGCGTCCCCCTCCATCCCCTCTTAACAAACGGTTATAACAGTTATCATAATTATGTAAAACGACTGACAAGTTTGGCCGTATGGAAAGTGTGTCGAGTCGACGTTCAACACAACCTGCTTGTATAAAAGTTATTTCACATCTTATTTGGGACTGTCGATTCTCCAGTTGAAGAACAATTTTTGACTACAAAATGTTACGCCACTCTCACATTTGACAGATAGGGTCAATTTTAACAGCTTTACTTTATATCCATCACTGTTTATAGCCTGTAGCAGTTTTTTATTCAAGCCATATATTTTCCACTACCGGATCTAACTTAATACTAGGGCAGGCACAACATCCAGTTCCAACCCGTTAGTTTATCAATGTGAAAGGGCAAACTCATATTTCACAAATTATACATTTTTCATTCATGTCGGGAATCGAACCCAGGACTCTTAACTCAGCAGGCAGACACGCTACCGACTGAGCTAATTTGTCGGATCGTCAATTTTAACAGCTAAAAGCTGTTACTGATTATAGCACCACGTATTACTACCCGTTCGGGTTATACACTTAAGTACTAATTATGCTAATGGGTTAAGAATTGGGAAGGTTGAATTTAGAGGAAGAGAACCCACATTTGTATGAAGGGAGAGTGGAAAACTATTTAGGAAAACTACCCCCAGCTCAGCCAACCGAGATTCGAACCTCAGGCTCTCGTTGACTGTATATGCGTCTACTAAACCTCTTTCAACGTTTTCCCGATACTTTTCAGATAAATGTGTCACAAGTAAGAGGCAACTTATACAATCTACGTACAAAACAATCTTATTAGCTAAAAACTAAAAGTTGATTAAACGATGCGCGTTAACAAATAATTTATAATTATGTACAAATGGGCTACGAGGACAAATGGAACAAAGACATTTTCAAGATTGGTCTTTTTCCCCCAGCCCGTCTTGTACAGTGTGCCACATTATCTTGTCGTTGAAGAAGTGAAGGGACCATATTAAGAGCAATATCTTCAATGCTCACCTTCCAACACATTGGTACACGTACCAAGAGTAAAGTTGCTAGGGGAAAATAATGTACACTCCAATTAACCTGTAAACTACCATCTTACCTCGCTTGGAGTGTCACAACCCTGATGTCGCAATAATGACATGTCAAAACATGATGAAAGTAGATCACGGGTGACGTCACCCCTAGAATTTGGGCCCAGTTTTCTGCCGCCTGCAATAGAATCACTAATAGCTGCGAAAGTTTCCATCCCAAAATTAACACTACGTTCTACAGTGGCCATCCCAACATCTACAACCTTGATGACGTGTTATTTGATGTTCAAACCAATACATATGTCAAATGCAGTAGTAAGGGCTTAAGAAGGACAAAACAACATAAGTGAAAAAGAAGGATTCTTTAGGGAACAAATGGAAAAGTTAGAGTAAAAAGAAATAGAGTGGTGTGACTTCGTAAAATAATAGAGTTTTGAGTTTTGCCAAAACCATGGCACGACATGAAGTGAGGAAGTTTGGATATTATGAGCGATGTCGACATGAGACGATGATAGTTTCTGAGATTCAAGACAGCGTGATATAAAGCACACTGCTAGTTAGGTGGACTCAGCTCATATCTCTCTTTCAAGTGAGTGGGCCGCAACTCACACGAGATTTGAAGATTAGGCCGCAACTCACCTATACAGTGCCAAATATTGCATAGCGTTCAATCTCATGTCAGAACCCCTCTGTACAACCCCCTAAACTTACTTTCACATCAGAGCTGACACATCGTTCTCATTACAGATTTTAATGACCTTAATATTTAGGCCAAAAAAAGAAAATAACCCATACCACTACACTCTGCATTGAATGTTGAGGAAGATCCATCAAAAAACCACTATTTAACAAGAAAGGATTCAAGCCCCAGTACACAGGGGTCGTCTCCCAGTTTAACGAAAACCAAGCACCCAACATTAAACCATTTCCTCCATTCCTACAAAACATATAAAATAAATTCACTAATTCAACATTATTTCAAACCATACAAATCTAGGCTATATGGAGACATGAATGTTTTATTGATTATGAGTCGTAATTAATACTAACAGGACTGTCCTACTTGTCCTACTTGCCTACGTATTTATCAAACTTGATAAAACTCCATAATTTAGTTCGAAAGTCATGACACACACACACACACACAAAAGTCACGTTCATCAAAAAGTATGCTATTTTAATTACGTTTTCAATTATTTTAATTTAAGTTTATTTTTAAATTAATTATGAAACGCAAACTAAAAATTAACCATACTAATAACAACAAAAATAGTTTGCTGTAACCCGCCTCGGTGGCGTAATTGGCTAACGCGCTTGTCGTGTTGAGCTAGACTGCTGAGGACGGGGAGATCGAGGTTCGAATCTCGGTTGGGTGCACTGGGGGGTGGTTTTTCCTAAATTGTTTTCTACTCTCCCTCCACGCAAGTGCGGATTCACTTCTTCTTATCCAACCTTCCCAATTCCTAATTCATTAGAGTAATTAGTACTTAAAGCTTATAACCCGAACGGTTAGAAAGATGCGGTGCTAAATAATATAAAAATATATATATATATATATATATATATAGTTTGCTGTACTGCACACACTTTCTGTATCTTTTATAATAAACTAAAAACATTTACTAAAATCTTTTAATGTTTTGTGAAACGAAATAATTTCAATTGCTATAGAAACACTCCAACAAAATGCATAGATTAAATAATATACAATGTCACAAAAACAAGAGAAGGGTGGATTGGAAGACCACGGACAAGATGTATGGACCAAGCGCAGAAGGACATGGAGGCTAAAGGAGCGGACTGGAGACGCGTGGCTGAGAGAGGAGTTTGGAGAGATTTACAGGATTGGAAGATGTGCCAGACGACCGGAAGAGGCGGAAACGTTGAATGATGATGATGATAACCAAAACAATGAGAACCATCTCAGTCCACCATGTAGAATAACAATCAAGTTCAATTGTAAAGACGTCCATAAAAAAACAACATAAATTGGCTTATGGTTTAGAAACTATGGATTTTCAAATGTTTATTTTTAACGGGACTACAAATTTATGATAAGTTAAATTGTATCTAAAATAGTTGAAGGGATGTAATCAAAATTGGAAGTTTCTGCTTAGATAAAGTACCCTAAAAGTCATTTTTATTTCATGTGCTATTTTGTTTGTAATATTAACAGCACCTAGATAAGAAATTTAATCAAAACCATTAAAGTGGTTTTAGAGAAAATATATTTTATCTTTTTGCACTTTAATAAACCACCCTTGATTTTAAAGATAGATGTCTAATTACAAAATTTCCACGGGGATCCTTGTGAACACTATATAGCAAGTAAAATTGTTTTGACTCTAGGCCGAAACATAGACGCACAGAGGGCATCGCGAAAACCACCATCACCTAGTCGCTGAGTTTTAATTTTAAGATTCGGGGGGGNGCGGGGGGGGGGGGGGGGGGGGGGGGGGGGGCGGCCCTCCCCCTCCCTGAATAGACCACTGATAGTAAGTGATAGTTAAAATTGTTCCTAACTATTTAAACTCATTAAATCTGTTAAATGATATGTTGTTCGCAGTAATCTCTAAATTATTGTACCCTATCTTTGTTATCTGTGTGATCATATAATTAATATTTCCAGCGTTGATATTTTAACCTACTTCTTCACTAGCAACTAAACAAATTACTTCATTTCTTGAATCAGCTTCCTTACTATTGCCCAACAAAGCTTAATCATTTGTGTATCCTAATAGCTGCAGTGTACCGTTTATTGTCAACCCTTCGGTACTCTGCATTATCTAATAGCATACTCTAAGGCTAACATTTAAAAGTAATGGGGGAAGTCCATCTCCTTGTTTCAACCCATTATGTGTTTCAAAAGTATCTAATAGCTGATAGACTATCCATTATAGAAGATAACTTATCTTAAAGTCTTAATGTTTCGCAAATTTCTCAATTAACAGGACAGATGTAATATATATTTATTAATATTATTTATATCAAAATATAAAAGTAAAATATAGTAATATATCACGTGTGTGTTCTCTAGCCTCTTATGACGTCACACTGAAAGAGATTTTGGTTAAGGATGCACGATCTAAGAGTAATAAGTATATTGGGAGCTCATTACCGAAACAGTTGAACACGTAATAAAATAGTGAATAAAGATAGATTGAGTTCCGTTTCGGTTTTCTTGCGAAGAAGATAGCGAGTTAGGATATGAAGTGTACTATGTGACAGGGACGTAATAATATTCAAAGCGAGGTGCTGATTATCTCCGCGTCTTACCATTCATCTCGAGTTTTTCCATATCTAACCTAATATGCTAGGGGAAAGGGACGTATCATTTAAATAAAGTGCTCCTGCATTTGCGTGGAGGTAGAGTGGAGAGCTATTTTAAGAAAATTCACCTCAGTATACTTGGCTGGGAATTAAACCCCGACCTCTCATTCGCTGGCAAGACGGGATTAGCACCTTTACCCACATGCCCACCGATGCTGGTATTATAAGCGATTCATACTAATAAATATAAGCGGGCATATAACCCGAATGGGTAGTAGGACATGGTACCAAAAAATTTATATATAAGCCCTTAAGGGAATAGAATAAGGAGCGTGAACTTCAATAAAGAGATCTAGATATTGAGAAAATCACATTATGGAAAGAAAACACTAATTCCGACTTAACCCTAAACATTGAAAAAGCTCGTTCAAAAATAGCTCATATAGCTCAGTAAAATTCATATTTCTTTATCAAAGGCATATTGACTGATTACAGCTTCAAAGGCGTTATGTGAAATTTTACCGATAAAGAGCTTGTGTGTATTTATTATTTCAAAATAAATGTGGCCCAAAACACGGAGCATAAGATTACCAAAAATATTCCCATGGGTAATTATATAAGGCTATTTAAAAGTAAAATTATCTTAATATATATAATTATTCTGTACGTGTGTATGTCACTGAACTCCTCCTAAACGGCTGGACAGATTTTGATGATTTTTTTTATGTGTGTTTGAGTGGGTCCATGGATGGTTTTGATTCACAATTGAACTCGGTAGGTGGCACTGCAATTGGGTTCTAGGATTTATTTATATTTTTAGGTAATTTATTTGAGGGGATTGTTTTAAAAGATTTTTTGCATATCAGAACATGTAACTTCACAATTTCACTCCCCACCACCCCCCAATATTTATAATAATGAATATAATATAAATAATTGACAGTTAAAACCTTTTGAATTGTGAATAATTGAACGTCTGAGAATAATTCATAGTTATGTTTGTGTATCATAGGTGGCATTGATTTCGAATTCTGTCGTATTTGACGTACGCATCAATACATGAGTAAGTCTCTTGCGCCGTGGCTTGGCGTTGTTTTGACATTCGATGTGTTTCGATATTCCATGTATCACAATCGCGTGAATATTGAGTGTATTTTTCATCAAGTGTACTCAAATACATACATTGGGAAAATGTGTAAGGTGCTGTGTTGAAGTGAATATCTTACATGATCTTCCATAAATTTAAATTATATATATGCGTATTCAATGACAATCAATCTAACCTGCAAATTTTTATTTTAAGCTCTTATTTGTATCGATGATTTTATAAAATTTACGGAGTGTTAAACGTCTCATCGAAAAAAACAACATGTAATCCATAAAATTCAAATTATAAGTTGCTTATATTTAGGTGTTGTGTGTTTATTAAAGAACAATGCCACGTCTTCGTGGACGAGGAGGAAATATTGGTCGAAGTACACAGAATTCACAAATAGTCTACACATCTCGGTTAAATCGAACGGCAGAAGATCAATTGACGGACAGTGCGAATTTAAGAGTCCAGGTTGCAAACACACGTGCTAATGAAAGTCAACAGGAACGCAACGAACGCCTTCGAGCTAATGCATTGAGACAGAGACAGGCGCGTCAACGAGCCACTGACGCACACAGAGCACATGAACAACAGCGCCTGCAAGTACATCGCGCATTGACACGCGCATCACTTCTCCGTCTTGCGTTCTAATGAGAGTCGGACATCGACTATTCGTCACATTCACAAATTGTCATCGGGGCTATGGACAAAGAATGCCAATACTGTCATGCATTCAAATACAAAGGTGAATCGGCCGGTTTCTGCTGCGCATCTGGAAAAGTTGTACTTTCACCATTGAATTCACCGCCAGAACCATTGAAAACACTATTGGCTGGAGCCACACCTCAATCAAAATTGTTTTTGCGTAAAAT
>CABFOV010012111.1:0-12130 GCA_902141375.1 Timema poppense | reverse complement strand
CATTCCCCACATTCACAAGATGTCTTGTCAGAGGTGAAGGAAGGGTTTGGTAATCAGATAAAACTGTGCCAGGACCGAGGATCGAACCCCGGCCGCCAGCACAGAAGTCTGACACCTTATCCCTAGACCGCCAGGTCACCAATAATAATAATAAATTATATAATGTCACGAAACAGTTTTACAAAACTCTCCAATGTCTCACTGCGAGATGATATGCAGGAAAAGGAAAAAAACTAATTTGGTGAATGTGAACAACTATTTTAGCTGGTAACGTAAACTTTTAGGTAACTTAAAATATTTTTTTTAAATAGGGTGCAAAGGGGTTAATGTTATTGTGATTTATAAACGCAAGATATCGGTATTTAAGGGAAACAAGAGGAATCCCTAACATAAATCACTCTTCGTCGACTAAACTGTTTCCGAATAAAGTGCTATCAGTGAACATAAGCAAAGAGAGTATTTATTCTTGAAAGTCAATTTCCTACGAGCATGTTAGTTAAGGGGTAAGGGACGAATATCCATACGGAGTCGAAGCACAAAAGAAAGAGAAAGACAGAATATGGTCACGTGATCTCAGCAGTTCGCAGTATGGCAGCCGGGGTAAACGCTGTCGGTCGACACATATGCCCCGATATTTACCTTGTTTGTAATATGTTTCAACTGATTGCATGTTATTGACATGATCAACGTTTCGTGCATATTTTGCAAGGTCGTTGGTTTGATGCTCGGTACCCATGAGTGACGTGAAACGTTCGGGATAACAAATAAACGGTCAACTGTGATCGGGGTGATCTCTTGTGTTCGGAGCTTGCAAAACCGCAAAGGCAAGTGTCAAAAAAAAAAGTTTTCTTTCCGCAAGATAAAAAGTTTAAGAAGCTATACGTTATGTGATGTGATTATGCTCGAGCGTGTTTGGTTAGGTGCTTGCTGAGAATATGTCGATATAGTTGTTCCAGTTGGATTTACGAGATTTTTATAGGGGAGTGTCTGGTTCCTATACCGAGGTCTCAATGACCCTGTTCTATGGATCATTGTGTTTATCCATCTGTCTTAAAACATCAGCACCGTTTGCAAGGGCTCTATTAGGTGGATTTAAACTAAGGAACGAAGATGTGTAGGTCTTCAAAGGTCAGGGGAAAAGTGAGCCTTGCATTCGAAACGAAAATCGATCCCAATTTTCTTCATTGAAATGGTTTATTGAACTGGAATTTAAGTTTTCCTTGACAGGACCACTTGACTGCGCGCCACTTTTGTTTTGATAACGAACGACAAGCTAAACATATTTTTCTCTATTAGCAATTTGAGCTATTTGTTCTTGAACAATTGGTTTAAAATATTGCCAATTATTATTTGAGCTTTAAAGATCCATGAAACTTTTTTTATTCGTTTATGACCGACGTAAGGGCATTTATAAATTATTTCCGATAGTGAAACACATTCAAATAGGATGTAATTCGGTTTCAACCAGACTGGATTCATTGAGTGATACTGATTTTGTTTACTACTATCCTAAATAATTGCTGTGCCCTCCTCTCCTCCCACCGGCATAATTGATTTTCATGATTTTCACTTGTGTTGTTACTCTATGAAAAAAATTATTTGGTACAGAAGGTTTATCCTTCCTTTTAAGATTTTTTTTATTCCATAGACCAAAAAAAGGCACCCATTAAAATATTTTTATTTGTTATTTAAATAATTAATTAAAATAGGCCTATCCTATCAATATACACACATTACAACTTTGCATGGAAATAATTATTCTCTAAATGTATTAATCAATCCGAAATTGCATTTAAATTTAATTTTAATTTACTTTATGAAGGTTAGGTTAACCTTTGTTGAATTTTGGTTGAAGGTTAGTTTAAGTATATTTGTTTTGTTTTCATTACAGTATGAACAAAAAAAACTATTTTTTCTCTTAGTCTTATCACTTTATTTCCTTTATCAAACCAATATTCCAGATCTTTTAATTAGGCAACATTAATTAAACTTTCACTCATAAATTGATTTATTTAATACCATTAAAAAACTAAATAGGCTAATCATGCAAAAAATATATAAGTAATATAACTGTACAGAATTGCCAACTTAAAAAATCTTTATACACTAAGAGACAGTTGATCAGGTAGAGCTGTAAAATAAAAAATAATTTTTTAGGGCCTATGTGTTAAAAAATTAATTGAGCCAGGTTAATCCAACCTTCAAAGTCTTAAAACTTAGGCCTTATTAAAATACAATTTCCGATGAATTAATACATTGTCTTAGAGAATTGTTGCTATCCATATAAAGTTGTCATGTGTGTAGGCCTATGCTACAATATTAAATACATTTTTTATCAGGCCCATAGTATCAGTATTTATTTAATAATTTATTCAACCAACCAATCAGAATGTTTTATTTGATGACTTTTTTTTGTATTATGGAATAAATAACATTTTTAATAAGATTTTTTTGGAAGGAAAAAAAATTCTCAAAAAGAACCATGAGCGCTCTATACTCTGTTTTAAATAGTACCTATATTTTTTCTTTGCCACGTAGGCTTACTGTAACTTAAAAAGTTTATTTTTGTTTATGATAAACACAATCCAAGAATACCATGAATCAATTCATTACAATATTAAGGTAGCCTATTATGTAAATATGAATATAAAACGCTTTATCCCTCCCTTTTTCAGCTTTATGACTCTTAAAATTGCTAAATATTGAGATCAGCCATTCCTTTTTCTAAACTTAAAAACATGTAAAATCAGTTTGAATTTTGAACAACAAAAACCTTTTAAGCTAATTAAGAAAAATTTACACTCGCATAGTCTAAGCGACATGGTATCATTTGGTCATTCTATAACAATAATTGTTGCATACACTACGCTAAACCCCAATCAGAATTAACCGTATTTACAAAAGCATAAAAACTGCCCACAACAACCACAATTCACTTTTAAGTAAAATTTCAAGCGATTTGACTCAATGTGGTTAATCACAAGCATTCATAATGACTAAATTCTAAAAGTGTAAAACCTCCTAGATATAATATTAATGACATCATGGAAATAACAATACAACAAATTTATATTAATTACAATATCATTTATCCAACCCAGCTGAACCTAACCTTTAATTATTATTAAGACAGACACTTTCTCAACCCAGCTTCAACTAGCCTTTCATGTGTAAGTATATTCAATTTATGATTAGCTTATGGATAAAATAAGCTATTCATTGAAATAATTAAACGTGAGTGGTACACATCTAACAATGATGTCATATCCATTTTAGTAAGCTGTGATATTACAGCAAGAAATGAAAATATACA
Source organism: Timema poppense (assembly GCA_902141375.1). Lineage (NCBI taxonomy): Eukaryota > Metazoa > Arthropoda > Insecta > Phasmatodea > Timematidae > Timema > Timema poppense. The sequence continues at coordinate 8,817 of CABFOV010012111.1, read as the reverse complement.
TCAGTCTAACTCGGTACAAGGCTAAGTCTATTCTGTTAATACATGTTGCAGACATAAGACATTACAATACACAGCCACAGATAACAAGTCCTTCGGTTAACACCTCTGACGTTCAACTTGTTCCTGGATAGAGAGTGTAGTTCCTCACATAGCCACAGGGTGCTACCATCACATCTCCCCTCTAAATATCGAGACAGTCTACGAGTTTCCTGGACTGTTGACTTCTTTGATCGGGAGTGGATGAATTGGGAGAAGAACCATCAAGTTGAGGCACTTCAATTGCCACCTCTGAAGGCGTTGGATGAACTGGTAGAAATGACTTTCTTCTTGGAGATGATCTGTTATTTGCCAACTCATCTGGCTCTTGCTGGGCCCAAGGATCATTTTCATTAAGAATCTGGAGAGACTTTCGATTTCTTATAAACTGTCTGTCCTTTGTTTGGATTATATACAACGGTGGTGTATCATGTTTCTTCACTATAGTACCTTCCTGGTTCCGGTCAATGATATAGACTATTGTTCCAGGGTTCAAATTTGTGAGAGGCCTAATCTCATGGTGACGATCATAGTTTTCTTGTTGTTTCAACGGTCTGTGTTCTTATTTGTGGAAAAGCTGCTCCAAATTAACTGTTGAGGGAATGAGGTTGCTTTGCAATGTTGGTATAAATCCCCTAAGTTTTCTCCCCATAAAAAGCTCAGCAGGGCTATAGCCAGATTCTAGAGGTGTGGAACGCTGCATAAGTAAGGCTCTGTATGGGTCCTCGCTCTTTTCAATATGATTTTTAAAATTCTTTACTTCAGACTCTATAAAGCCATTGCTTTGTGAGTACTTCGGGCTGGATTTACAACAAGTTTAAAATTATAATCTTTAGCAAACTGGAACAACTTTTCATTTATTATATTGTTATGGATCCATTGTGAGCCACAATCCGCTCTAATAATTTCAGGTACTCCATGCTTAGCTAGAATGGATTTAAGATTATTATTGACACGAATAGTAGTAAGATGCCCCAGCAAATCCATTTCTGGATGTCTGGGGTAGTAGTCAGCAACAAGGAGATACCAGTTCAACTTCAAAAGATCCATACCAATTGTTTGCCAAGTCCGCTCAGGAAACAGAGTAGGTATTAAAGGTTCTGATCGATGTATTCTAAATTTGGCACACCCGGCACAATTCTCAACAAGATCTCTCTGTTGTGTACATTCTTGGCCACCAAATGCTTTGTTTAGCAAGTGCTCTACATTTGGCAATCCCCTGATGACCTTATATAGTTTATTTATTATTTTCTTCCGCATGCAATTAGGAATTATTAGTCTATTACCTCTTAGTAGAAGGGCATTTTGTAGAGATATTTCATTTCGATGTTCAAATATAAGGACATTTCCGGTATTTGTGGCTTTAGAGGCCATCCGTCTTGGCAAAACTGCATGAGGTGGATACTAGCCTCATCCTTATGTAGATTCTGAACAATTTCTGCCAACTTAGCATCAGACGCAGGAAGACCATAGACAACCTCTTGTACATATTCCATCACTTCTTCAGCTAGTTCATCTTCCCCAGCAAGGAGTGGTTGCGGATTGCGGGAAAGAGCATAAGCAATTAGTAGAATTTTACCAGCTACATGAACAATCTCAAACGAATACCTCATCAATCGAAGCCTAATTCCTTATAGTCCAGGGGTTATAGAATCTAGGTCTTTGAAGGTGGAAATTGAAACTAAAGGTTTATGATCAGTTTCTATTGATATATTAATGCCTGTAATAAAACCAGAAAAATGTGTACATGCCCAAGCAAGAGCCAGTCCCTCCTTCTCAATTTGTGCCCACTTTCTCTCAGCTTCACTGAGAGTGCGAGAAGCGTAACTAACAGGTCTTAGAAATCCATCATATTGGCGTTGTATTAAAACTGTACCAAGGCCATAAGGTGATGTGTGAGCTGACAAAATAGTGTAATTATTGCACTTATATAAAGCAAGACTAGGTGGCTTTGCAATGGCTATCTTTATGTTTTCAAATGCTTGAGCCTGTGGACTATCTCATAACCAGTCGACGTTTGAGCAGAGAAGCTCATTAAGAGGTTGCAATAACTTAGACATATTTGGAACAAACTTAGCCAGAAATGTTATAAGACCCAATAATCCTTTTAGCTCAGTTACATTAGTGGGAGGGTTCAGTTTAAGAATGGAATCAACTGTCTTTGGGTCCGGGGAAACACCCTTCGCAGATATGAATGGCCAAGAAAGTTTATTGTAGTTTGCCGAAATGAACACTCTCCTCATTTAGAGTCCAGCCTAGAATGGACCTTATCAAGCCGTAAGTCATGTTCCTCAATAGTTGACCCATATACTATATCATCATCAAAATGGCAGACAGCTACCTCCAATCCTTCTAAATGCGCATTGACCTTCTTCTGGAAAACCTCCAGAAAAGGGGATATCCCAAACGGTAATCAAAGAAATCGATACCTTCCATATGATGTGATGAATCCCGAGTTGGAATCTAGTTTTGAGAATACCTTAGCCCCTTCTAGTTGACCCAGTGAATAATCAACTGCCGGCATAGGGAAAAGTTCTATTTCTACATGTTGATTTAATTTAGTCAGGTTAACACACAACCTTTTGGAACTATAACCATGGAAACACACCAATCTGATAGCTTGTTGACTTTTTCTATTACTTCATCCCGAACCATCCTATCCAGTTTTTTAAGAACCTTCTTTAAAGGTAAAAGAACATGTCGGGGAACACTAATAGCATGTGGTACAGCCCCTTCTCTAAGTTTTATTTGGTATGGTTCTCGAATTTTTCCTAGTCCTGTAAAAAGCTTGAGGAACACAGTTTTTGAAACAAAGTTAGCTTTTCCTACTCCATAAATCCTCTTTAGAAGGCCTAATTTTTTACTAGTATGCTGGCTTGGAAGAATTATATCTGATCCTTGAACTACATAGCATGTCTCAAAAATATTTTTGTTCTTGTATTGGAATTTCCCTTGAATCCTGCCTATAGTTTTTAGCTGAGTACCCCCTGGACTGGATAGAATTTTATTTGGTGTCAAAAGCTCCATATATTGAAAAGATTTCTCGTATGTACGTTTTCTAATAATTTTCACATCTGCACCTGTATCAATTTTAGCAGAAAGATATTTCCCACAGAATTTGGTGTTTACCAACCATTTATCATGCAAATAATTAGTTTCTATAGAGGCAAGGCCGACAAATTCACCATCTTCATCTAACTCATCCTCCGTGCCAACAGCATCAACTGATCTAATTCTACAACATTTTGCATAATGCCCTTTATATTGACACTGATGACAGAGAGCACTCTTAGCAGGACATTAGGTTCTAGGGTGTTCAATATTACTCCCACACCAAAAACATGATTTTCTAGTTTGACTTTTATCTTCATTAGGAAAAATGTTCGTACTATAACCAAAAAAAATTCCACTTTTTTTTTTAGGTTTATTTGTAGCATTAACCTTGTCAGCTGCAGCTTGACTAGCTCCTTTTAAAGTTCCCTGCTGTTTTTTCACTTGCTCAGAGTGTATAGCAGAATTAACAACCGTTTCCAAGAGTTAATTTGGCATCTAATTGTAGTTTATAAATGAGTGATTTTTATCTATAATTCCAACTATGACTCTTATCTCTAATGGCTTCATCATAAAAAGTGACAGAAAAGTTGCAATCTTGAGCAACAGTATGAAGATCTGTAACATAGTGTTGGAATCTTGTATGGAACAGTGCTGCTCGTTCAACAATTATGTTTTTGGTAGGAATAAAATGGCTGTCAAACTTCCGAAGGACTGTATCAAACTTCTTTGGATCGACTGATGATAGCTTGAACGACAGAACAATAGTTCCAGCCTGAGGGCCCATCAAATAAATCAAAGAATTTACTTGATCTTCTTCCTCCTTCATCATACCTGAAGCACGTCTGAAACACATAAAACGATCTTTCCATGATTTCCATTCCAATGTCGATTTGAAATCAAAAGGGTCTGAAACCGGTATTTGATACACAGAAGCCGACATATTGGAACTGGGTTCTTTATTTATGTTGGAACTGTTCACTTCACCTTAGTTATAGGACTACTTAAATACAACGCAATATCCGACCACTGCTACCATGTGATATTACAGCAAGAAATGAAAATATACATCAGTCTAACTCGGTACAAGGCTAAGGCTAAGTCTATTCTGTTAATACATGTTGCAGACATAAGACATTACAATACACAGCCACAGATAACAAGTCCTTCAGTTAACACCTCTGACGCTCAACTTGTTCCTGGATAGAGAGTGTAGTTCTTCACATAGCCGCAGGGCGCTACCATCACAGGTGTAACGCAAAGCATCATGGGATGATGTTATCTGTCCAGTGCACAGGATCACTGGGAAGTTATATATAATCGTTAATATCTAGGCTACATTTCAAAAGGGATTTGGGTATGCGTTGTCGGGCTTTGTATAATTTATTAAAAGTGTTACACATTTCTAAATCTTGGTTTAATTTGATTTTATTTAACTTACTCTTGTGTTGGTAATAAAGTTATAAAATACCTAAACATTGTACGCTACCTTGAGACCATGACAGTGAAAAAAGCTTAAAAATGGGATTGATAAAGCATATTACACTCTTAAGAATTATAGTAAAATTAAAGACGTATTCACTTAAGTCACAGAAATCCACTGAATCATTATGAAAAAAATACTTGAAACGCATCAGTTTGGAAACTTGTGTAAATATTCATACATATAAACCTACATATGTAGGCCTTTATAGATGTACAACTAGTATATATCCATATGTTAAAGTTCACTAATCTAGGCCTAGATTGTAAAACTCTTAAGCCTTCTACATTAACCTTGCAATATAGCCACATCAACTAAAGAAACTACACAAAGGATAGTCCTAGCTATCACAACTGGGGACCTCGGGAAATTTCAATGGTGTAAATTTTTTTTTGCGCACCATAATAAATATTTGAGCAGCACATATTAATTTATTTTAGCAGCATGTCTTACTACCTGCCCAGGTTATACACCTATGAACTAATTAAACTAATGGGCTAGGAATTAGAAAGGCTTAATTCAGAGGAAATACACCCACATTTGTGTAGAGTGATAATGGAAAACCATTTAAAAAACCACCCTCAGTGCATCCAACCAGGATCAAACCCCGATCATCTTGTCTTCAGCAGTCTAGTCCAACACAAGACTAGCGCGTTAGACCACGCGGCCACCGAAGCAGGTTCAACATTAATTAGCCATACTGTAATATGTTTATTATTATAAACTATCCCAAACTAACAAACACAAACCTTTATAACATTTCATATTTAAAAGCAGAATACAATTTATTCAAATTAGCAAGTAGGCTTAGTAATTTATTTTTTGTAAGTATATGTACATTTAAAAAGATACAGACTTCACCCTTTTAACCTGGCATGATTCAAGGGTACTCATTGTCTTGTTAAAAGTACTAAAACAACTTAACTGTATTTTCACTTAGTGTTTTCCCTTTTATTGGATCAGGTAAAGTCATTAATTCTTGATCTTTGTTGTTTATCTTTTGGCAGTTTTTTGGTGTCCTTTTTTGGAGAAAATCTCTTCTAAACCTTTGTGTTTTAAAGTAAAACAAACCAACCCAATCTTTTTGCATAGGCAGATTTCCTGTTTGATGCAATTGTATGGAATTTCAAAGGAAACTCTCCTAGCTCTTCACTGATGTATTAATCTTTTTTTGTGTTTCTTATTTGGAAATTATGTTTACAAACTATACCCTGATTTTTTTGGAAGAACAGTAGAGAAAATTCAAACATATTTCTTTGCGACCAACATTAATAATATTTTATTATATTATCTGTGTTATTTTAAAGGTATTGAATATATCTATCAATAGTGACAGAGGCGGATAATATAACTTGTATAAATATACAAAAATTGTTTTAGTAACTAGCTTCTATTGTTATTAATACCAAAATATTACTATACAAATACTTTGGTTGCTGTTGCTACTGTCTATATCCGGCTCTTCAATGACATCATTTTATTTACAGAATGTAGGTGTTTTTGCACCTTTTCTGCACATGCACTACTCTTCTTTGCAGGAATTGATTTCAAAAGGACTGGAATTTTATTGATTTTCTCTGAAAAGTCAAAGGTTATGTTCCTTAAACCTAATACAGTATTTTTGCTATTTATTTCTTATGACACTTAAATGGATCAAAACAACTTGTCAATTCCCTACTTATTCAGGTGAGTTTGGTATGTTTTATGATGTTCACAAACATTAAATAGAAGTTCAGAACTCACCTCACTCCTCAGAGTCAAAAGTTACTTTTCTAATTTACACTTACTAGTTTCACTTTAGTTTCTTACTATACTTTTCAACAAGCTGTTAAACTGATACTAAACTTTAAATTAGGATCATTTCACTTCTAGAAACTCTCAAACAAACTATAAAACATATTGAAGCAACCTACAGCCGCTTGCCTCAACAACTTGGATAGCTGATGACCAAGACTGTCTAGTAAGTGCACTCTAGTTTAATCCTGCACACGGAAGGATAACTCATGCTGAAATAACGCACAGTGTATGGTCTCTTGTTGTAGCTGGTCCATTGCCCCAAACCCCCAATATAATTCATCGACAACATTTTGTTTAAATTGAATTATACCTAATTCTATTAAGTTGTTTCCTTATCAAATATGTAAAATAATTTGCAGTAGGAATCTAAATTATACTCAAACTCAACTATACTTATAAATTAAGGTGGCTTCGACAGACAGCCTTTATCCAAGTAAAAGCATGTGAGGGGGTTGGTTAATTGGACAAGTCTAAACAAGTGCCGTGGGTATAAACATGTAACTCATGCATATGAAAATACGCGTTTTCTAATGTGTTTGGTGTTTGAAATATTGGAAAGACAATGCCACCTAAGTGCATTTGAAATATGAATAGACAAACAATAAGTGCTAAACTTGAATTTTTCTATGGCACATATATTTATAAGTTATCTAAAAGTAACTTATGTTTATCAATGGTGAAAACATTAAGAATAATATTATTTTTCAACATTAGAATTTGGGTATAAGATCTTTGTTATGTAACACTTTGATACAACCCACCCTCTCCCAATGTAACAACATGTAGACATTAGAGTCTCTCCCGCCCCGCTTTCCCCCCACTCCCCCAAAATGCATTATGTGGTTTATTGAAGCCCCCTTTAAATGTTTAGAATTTTCTCCCACTCGCCTCGGTGGCGTAGTTGGCTAACGCGCTTGTCGTGTGGAAGCTCGACTGCTGAGGACGGGGAGATCGAGGTTCGAATCTCGGTCGGGTGAACTGGGGGGAGGGGGGGGTTCCTAAATGGTTTTCCACTCTCCCTCCATGCAAATGTGGGTTCACTTCCTCTAATTCATCCTTCCCAATTCCTAATTCATTAGCGTAATTAGTACTTAAAGCGTATAGCCCGATTGGGTAGTAAGACACGGTGCTAAATATTATTATTAATTTTCTCCCATTTGGTTAGCATTGGCGCTTTCCCTCTTCTATATCCTTGTTATCTCCAACAATATAACCATAAAACTTCCATGGTACCTAGGTAGTCTTTTAATCATGCTTCTTCTATCATCATCATTTACTTCTGTATTGTTTATATTGTCATTTTATTCTTCTCCTTTGTGATTCATCATTATTTCTCATTATTTGTGTTTTCTTCTTTGACTATGTGATCTTTTCCCACAATATCTTAGTCAAAATTTAGTTTAACATTCTTTTTTGTGGTTTTGGGGTTGGATTCTCAGCAAATATAACATCACAGGAGAGTGTAACTTTATGCTCACCTGGATCTAATAGATGGGAACCATTTGGAACATAGGACTGACAAAAACATTGACGACTACCCCAAAATAGCTATCCAGTTTTCCAGTTACCCAAGTTATTTTGCATAGGCACAGCATCCATAAAGCTGCAGGCCTTACAAATTTGTTTTTGTTTTTTCAGTTCACTTCTGCTGGTTTTGAGTCGATAGATCATTTGGGTTTTTGTTCAATAAAAAATAAGAATTCTGGATGGCTTCTGTCCAAAGATCTTTACTTACTCGAGAATTTAAGATCAAAGCTCTCGCCTTCTCAATAAGGCTTTAATTGAGTCTTTCACTTTTCCTGTGGGTTTTTGCTGCATCAATTTTCCTGTTAAGGTTAGGGCTGAAGTTAATAGTGAAGTTAAACACCATGCTCGTAGGATCACTATATTCTAATAATTTCCATAATCTTTCAAGAGTTGCTTCACCTCACTCTTTTAACGGGTGAGCCATACAGAAGTGAGTATAGTCATCGACGAATGTAAGAATATATGCCTTCTTGCCCTAAGTTATAAGTTTTTTCGGGCCACACAGACCACAGTGGACAATTTCTAAGGATCTAATGGCTCACTATATCTTATTTTCAAATGTAAAGCTGGTCTGTCTTGCCTCCAGACAAATTTTACAAACATAATTTAGTTTATTGTAACTGTGGCATAAATATTACATCATCTATCAATGGCACAAGCTTTTTTTAGGTTTTTAAATCCCAACTGTCCTAATTTCTACTGAGCTCAAATATATAAAAGTGGTTGAATCCTGCCAGGGTGTATTGAGGGCGGTTTAATACTGTCAGGATGTATTGAGGGTGGTTGAATCCTGTCAGGATGTATTGAGGGTGGTTGAATCCTGTCAGGGTGTATTGAGGGCGGTTTAATACTGTCAGGGTGTATTGAGGGTGGTTTAATACTGTCAGGGTGTATTGAGGGTGGTTTAATACTGTCAGGGTGTA
>CABFOV010012109.1:0-12132 GCA_902141375.1 Timema poppense | reverse complement strand
AACTAGCTCAAGATAGGGATATGTAATATGTGACGTACTTCTGTAAGTGCAGCAATGAACTAAATAAATAAAAACATAGATATTTATCAAAAAGTCATGGGGAAATATTGTTAAGTGTGTAGGTCTCATCTTTATTTACCGGTTTTGAATCCATCTATTTGGTGAGCTTTCACTTGCAGTTTGTTTATAGAAATGTGGGCTTGACTGTTCCTAGTAATATTTCAAGTTCGACTATAATAAAACTATAACAGATGAAAGTAAAATGTTAACAAATTAGTATTTATTGCCTCTTCAGAAAACAACCATTAAAACATCAAAAGTAACCAACCAAATGTCTTATCTCACAACGTGTCCAGCGGCTTCAATCTGATGCGCAAACAATGTACTTGTTCCAATTCCATTAAGTCTTATTGTCTTTATACAATTTGTTCTCATCAATCTTACCTGTAATGCATAACTTAAAAATACAACTTATATATTTTTTGTTCTGATTATATCCACACCAAAATCTGTTAGGGAATTTCATAACTAGCAGAGTTTAAAATATATATATATATATACAGAAGGAAGTGTGCTATTAAATTATTACACACTTGAGCACATCTGCTCTAAGTGCAGAACACACCACCAGTATGGATACATAATTTCACACTGAGAAAAACCAAAGATATCCTGCAATTTGAAACAACAATATGGAGAGTCCTTGAAGATAAAATAAAAGCAAATAACAGGGTACGACATTAATAAAAATAGCATTGGTATAGCCATTTATTTACATTTTTTTTTAAATATTAAGTTAGCCTATATAACATCCCACCTTTTTAAAAGTCTTTTCATTACTAATCTCGCATATCAATCAAGATTTAGCAACAACATTTCGCTTTTTTTTTTCAATTTTTTTTTCTTTATGCAATATATTTCAATTAAAATCATCATTTCAGCATTTTGGAATGAATGTGCAAGTGGGTTTAAGGTGAGATTTTTGTTCTAAAAACACGAAAACAATTTAACAATTTAATGAAAATAATATATAATGTAATTTTTAATAAATGTAAAAATAAGTTTGTACGGATCAAAAGAGGGATTTTTTTTATTATAAAATTTAATGTGTGTTTTAATTGAGTATCCAATCAAAACATACTAATTTTGGTATCTGCCTAGAACGGGCAGGTTGGTATGTGTAAAACTGAATGGTTATGTGATATCAATGCTGGCAACTAGTCGAACTCTAAGTCCATGATGTTGAAGTCGGGGGAAGGGTGCGAATGAGATGTGGTACTACTTCCAGAGCTCCCACCTGCGCTTGAACTACTGGTTGATGTTGAAGAGTTAGAGGACGTTGAGGAGGCACGGCTGCTAGCCGAATCGTTGGCAGCCCTGGAGAGCAGAAAAGTACATTTTTTTGTACCAGGCTTTACACAATTTGATGTTATTTTAGATAATAAGAAAATAGTATGCCTTTGCAGCCCTTTGAAATAATGAATATAAATCTTTTTAAAATTTGGATAAAGAAATAGAATGAGTTATTGCCTAATGGCTTGGAAATGTGTAATAAGACAGAGAAACACTGTACAGTAATGTAAAGTAAGTGAGAGTAAAGATAACCGGCCTGAAGGATAGTTAAGTTAGGCCCGGGTAGGGACGAACATATTTCTCTCTTCATTTATTCCTAACTGGACATAACCTAACTAGCCTGTCGGGTTGTCTTCCTTCACTATCATTTTTCTTCACATCCATTAATATTTCCAGCCTGTGGCCTGGGTCAGTTTTTTATTCAAGCCACATATTTTCCCGCTATCAGCTTGTTAGGCCTGTCGTAGCTTCATACGCCTTAAAAACTAACTTAAGACTAGAACCTGCACAACATCTAGTCCCTGGCCGTTAATTTATCACTGTGAAAGTGTAAACCCACATTTCATCAATGATCAATTTTTCGGCCATGCCGGGAATCGAACGTGGGACCCTTAGATCAGTAGATAGACAAGATACGGACCTTCACTATCACCTACTTTACATTATTCTAGTGTTTCTACACTGTCTTATTATATAAATCTTAGTAAAGTAAATATTTGAATTTTATTCAAAATTTCAAATCTAAATAAATTAGAGATGGGTCGAATACACTATTTCTCGAATCCGAATCTACATTTTATTTTCGAATCTCGAATCCGAATCCTAGCAGCAAATTGTTAAAAATTATAATGTTCTACAAATAGACCTACATTACACAATATAGGCCTAAACTGTGAATTAAGATTTATTTCAATCATGATTTTAATCAACCCCAAGCACCCCTCACAAAATACAGGTTAAAATCCAGCCAAATTAAACAAGGCTACTTCATCATTCATGTAAGAAAGTACAATAAAAAGTGACTTTATAAAATGATCTGTCCAAATATTCTATCATTTTAATATGTGTGTACCGTTCTTTAACAAAGAGGAATGTTTGTTCTAGTGCAATAACATGCTCCCGCCCTATCCATCGAGTAACGCCAGAATCAGCGTAACAAATTGTAAACTGTTCAGAAACCCTCCAATAAAATCAAACACAATGATAGTAAACTATTAGTTAAAATATGTTACCTGAAGAAGGCCGCCAGATTAGACCCCATACTGTTCATGCCACCCCCACCAGACCCTGATTGGTCATCGAATCCTTCCTCGCCCATGCTCTTTCTGCAGATAGGACAGGTTCCGTGCTGCAATCAGACCGTGTAATTCCGAGTAAATATGTAGCCGGCACAGCATCACACTAGGGAACAACAGGTTGTCAGTCTAGAGATGGGAAGAGATGTTTCCAACTTGGAAAATTTTCAGTCGTTATTACTGTGAAATAATTTCAATTGATTAAATGGATAGTATTAATAGGTGGCAGTGCTGGTGGCGGCGGCGGTGAAGAAATGCCCGCTTCGGTAGCCGCACGGCCTTAATCACTAATCTCGCAATAGACTAGACTGCGGGTGATGGGTATATAGGAGTTTGATCCCGGTCCGGTGGACTGAGGGTATTTTTCCCTAAATGATTTTCCATTCTCCCTCCATGCAAATGTGGGTGTGATTCCTCTAAATTCATCCTTAACACATTAGCGTAACTAGTACATAAGCGTACATCCCAAACGGGTAGTAACACGCGGTGCTAAGAAAGAGTAGTCAATTTTTTATCATCAATAAGTTAATTAAAATAATATTAAGATTGGCCCGACATTTGTCTCCCCCTTTATCCTCTGTGCTTCCTAACTAGCCCTTAACTAGCCCTCCCTCCTTCTTATAACCCATTTGTCTCTTAACACACTATATTTTGAAGTATAATAGGCTCCGAGTGTCACCTCTACAATTTAACCCCACCACCACATGCCACCATAGCAGAAAATTTTCCGGGAAATGTTCATCTCTAGAGATGGGATGAATCAGATATTTTATAAATCCTCTTCAAATACCAAATTTTGGAAATAATTAAGAACATAAGAGGATATAATATTATAATAGAATATAAATAAATAGCCTCTTTTTAGCCCCTCATTTTACTACCCATTCAGGTTATATGCTTATGTACTAATTATGCTAATGTGTTAGAGATGAGGGAGGTCACATTTAGAGGGAGAGTGAAAAACCACCCTTAGTACACCCGAATGGGATTCAAATGTCATCAAAAGTCCAGTCTATTGCGAGAGTGACTGTTGAGTAGTAAAGTGGATTGTGTGTTTCGGTCACAATGAACCTGTGTGCACATGATTTTGTTGATATATTGTGAAATACACACAAGTCAACATGTCATCCATCTAGCACTGTTTGAAGTGTACATGCCAAAATATTTAAAGTATAGATGGATACCGATGGACTTTGGTGTGAGACGACACTGTACCACTGCTCACGAACCAAGACACAAACGAGTGGTAGAAGTCTTAGACCATTAGATCCCCGTAGCAAGTTAAATATAACCAAATGTTAACATTTTTTTGGTAAAATGCATTCATTATAACAGGCCTGGCCAAACAGTGGCTCACGGGCCACATGCGGCCTTTAACAACATATTTTGCGACCTGTGACGCATTAGAAAAGTTTAAAAAATATATAAAGCTATCACAGATTTACTGAAACATTATCAGACCTAGATTGTATCAAATGTATTAAATTATGTATTATTTGCTGTACTGTACTATATATCAATTATTATTATAATTTTAATGTAATACATTAGTTAACTTAAAAAATGATTGTTGATACTGTACAGGCCTAATTTACACGTGTGCGGCCCACACACTGTTTAGGAATATAAAACTAGGCCCTCGGCTAACTTCAAGATTGACAGCCATGCAATATAACATTAAAAGTAATAAATTAATAATATGAGGTCTGGTTGTAAGTTTTTCCTATATAAATAAGATTTTTAGAGCTCTAAATAAAATTTCAAACTAAAATTTAAAAGTAGAACTCTAAAAAAAAAAAATCTTGAGTCTGATATTTTCTCGAACATCCTTAAAGATTCAAGGATCCCATTCCTATTCACAAGAACAAACTTTTCTGACCATTCTCTAAAATGTCAAATGGTCGAAGATCTCTAACGTTGGATCCTACTTACAAGTTCTAGCCATGGAACGATGCAACCTTCATGATAAAAGTGTTCACACTTGAGTTTCCGCACCGGCTCGCCCGCTCTAAAGTCTTCCCAGCACACCGAGCATTGCAGGCTCTTACCTGGACAAGGCAAACGGCAAACTTGAATTTCTTACTGAACGTGTCTTCGATGAACACATCATTTCCCACCAGTCTTGTTTTAAAGTGAGATACATATTATATCCCTCTGTACTCAGAGACTTGGCCAGATTCGTTACATCACAAGAAGAATTGGAGCATGGCATAATAGGAAGTCGAAAATTCAAGTTAAGAGTAAAGTTTTAGAATAGACAAGAAAGAGACCAGAACATATTCCCCCAATTCAAAAAACTTGAGTATCTACTCAAAATTCTCAATTTCATCAATTGAAAATTTGTAGTTAAATTACTTAGAATCAATTTCAAAATATGGGAGGTAGGGGGCAACAAGCCAGTTGGTCTACCCAGGAGCTGGGTGGGGTGGGCCGGATAAAGTAAAACTAAGTAATGTGGTGAAGAATATAACAGTGTGTAAATTTTATGGCTGTGAGTGAATCATATTAATACATATTGTAATTATTTTATATTGAGTAATACAAAAGTCAGCCCAATGACACATAAGGTAAAGATACAGTAAAAGTAGTGATAAAATAAAAGGTGAAGCTAAAAGATGTTTTGATGTAAGGTTTTAAACTTTAAACAGTTCAGTCAACAAAATAACTAAATAAAATTTCTTAAATTTGGGAAAGGCCTAGGAGAAATGTCAATCAAGTTATTACAGTTTTTTCTTCTCAATGTCCTGTGATAAATCAAAGATAGTTTTCAATCCAGAAAATAGATTTTCATTGGTAAAGAAAAAGTAAACTGTGTATTTGATCTGGCTCCTATGACGGTCATATTGTGATCAAAGGCAAGGAATTAAAATTAAAGAATTAGAAACTAAGCCGTAATTTTTTTTCTATACATATCAATTAATTTTTAGTTATAGTTTGTTTTTTGCCATTTTTAGCCAAAACAGGTACCAAATTTTAACGAAGAAATAAAACTTTTATTTTACGAATAACAATAATTTTACTTACCACAAATCAGTGTCTAATTATGTGTCTAGATTCAAAGCAAATGTATTTCTCGAGCCAAACTCAACTAATACATTTTACTCACCCACTTGATCCAGTGTGATTAGGACTATGGGAATCTCATCTATCTTGTCCCGGGCAAGAGGAGGTGGTCCAGTTCCGTCCATCTGATTGAGAAGCTGTGTCACAATAGCGTCCAGACCCTCCCTCCCCCACGCATAGTCCCCAGGGTTGCCCAAGAAAAACCTATGACAGAGGAGGCACATCATTATAGCTCCACACAGTAGCTCACGTAGTTGCTCTTGTTAGTCTAAACCACAGGTTAATGATGGGACCATCAAATCCTTAAGGGCATTCAAAATTCAAGGACTTGAGAAAACTAAGATTAAAAACTCAAATCTTTAAAAACAAAGAATAGCAATCTTTTAAGTGAAAATTGTTTTAGAACTTTAATACCACTTATTGGTGGTTCAGAGACAATTATAACTATAGAATTCATTTAACAACCATGCCCCTGACCAGTAATTTAACAATTAAATGAATTTTATAGTGAATGGATTATAAGAAACAATGTTAACATTTAGTTAATATTTCTACTTCATATTATTTTATATTTCCTCTTATGTTCATAATTTTTTTCCAAGATTCAGATTTGAGAGTTTAAGATAAAGTCAAGATTCCAATTCGTAAAATGATGGGATTCGGTCAAACTAATATTTTTCACTGTAACTGGAGGTATGTAGAATTCGCCCCACCGTGTAAATATCGAAAAATTAGGTTGCTCAATCAAAAATGTAAAACACAAACTGTTTGAACAAATTTTATTCAAATCATGTAAACTTTGAATTCTCGGTTACTGCCTCTTACGCAAATAATAGTTCAAATTGAAAATTAAAACAATTTAATGCAAAATTTGACAATACTTTACAATATTCAGCCATCCACATCCAAACTTATTATATTACAGGATGTCTACTAAGTTGGTGGAACAAATGTTATTGACTTTTTGGAGACTTTTTTTGACCATAAAATCCCTTCGGTAAACGGTTTAATATTATATCATGGATATAGGCATAATACAATCGCAAGCAACATTAAACTTTAACTAGATGGCGAACTGTCCTTAGTATCAAGATTAAAATAATCTGGCAACTTGCAGCTAGCGCGTGGCATCATGGGTAGTGCTTGGCGAAACTTTCGACACTTTTGCTTTGTTACGATGCACAAAAAATTCAAACAGAAATATTTTCATGACTGACAAAATATTGAAAATTTGCAACTTTTCAGGGACTTTCTTGATTATTTTTTTTTATGTGACTTTCGTGACCCAGAATACACCCTTAACCTGTATTGGTATAATTAATATATATTTATAAATATATAGAACCTGGCCAGATGGTAGGGTGTAGTGGAATTCTATATATGCCATTATATGTAATTACTTGTAGTTTATCTATATTTATGTATTTCATCCCTTGTAGTACACTGGTAAAACTATTAATCTCCTATGTATGTATGTGGTGACTAATATATGAAAGGGAAAAAAATCTGAGAAAAAACCTCTGTACATTTTTATCTCAATATAACTTGAATAAAAGCTATTTATTCTAAACATATCTGAACTTATTATTGCTCGTTAAAGGTTGCACCTTCTGGGGCTGCTCCCCCTCTGACCCAACCTCTAACCCACAAAGCGCCCCTTGGGCATCTTGTTGGAAATTCCCTTCGTGAGTTGAATACCTTTAACTACAAGCTCCCCACTAATACAAGTTTTGATATTGATCCCAAATTAAGTACAGACAGGAAGAAACAATGTGAGAGAAATGACTAGGGGGCGGATTTATAGGCACTGAAAATTTTTAAAAAGGAAGGCAAATAGGCACTAAAAATTTCAAATATAGGCATTTAATAGGCATAGTAATGAAAAAAAAAGCACCAAAACACTCAAAATTTTTATTATTCATTCTTAAAATCCAGCAGATACTTTCCATAAACACAAATTAATTACTATTAGAGTTAATTACCAAATACATCTCAAGATTTTCAGGTTTAAATTTTGTTCTATTGTCTGACAAAATGTTATTTATAGTGTGAGAAACTTCTCTCGACTTCACATGAAGTCATCGGGCTAAACATCAGACTATCTATCTCAGTTGAGCTAAACTTGACTTCTGGTAGTGATGTAGTTTGTCCTTCCAAGATGTCCGCAATACTTACCATCATTTTCCACCCAAGGTTTCGCTGCAATAGTCTGTTAAATTTGTCGACGATGGCTGTGCCAACTGAGCCAGAAGCTTGATTCAGGTTTTCTTCTATTCCCCTCATTATCTTCACAGAAGAGGCAAATCTCTCGCCTCTAAAACTGTAATTGCTCCAGGAAGATTTCCAAAATCGCTTTTTACATATGTCAGTGATTTGTTTCATCAAAAGAAGCCCAGAAGTATGAATCTCCAATATCTTCTCAGATCTTCTCAACTGTCTCAAATGAAATAAAAAGAATGTTTATTGTAAATAGTTTAAATCAATACATTTCAGTTAATGTTTTTAATGTCAGAAAGAAAAACTGCTATTGTAAAAACTTAAGGCTAAATAGGTAGAATGCAAGTAGTGTTTCCTCAGAGTCGATTCATCTGTTATCTTCATGTTGGTATATTTGTTGAGAAAAGCATTTAAATCCAGATTCTCCAGATTCTTCCAAGGAATAATTACAGCTACCATCACAAAGCATAAGTCAGCAGAGAATTGCTATTGGGTTTTATCTGCATCGTTAACTTTAGGATAAAAATTGTTTTAATCCTGTTTTCTTTATGGAATTCTTCATATGTATTGCAGTATTTTTGTGTTGTTCTAGATGATATTTCTTGTCACGTTTTACCTAAATATTATATATGGAAAGTTTCATCCAATAATATATGTGAATTCTACAAATTAACAAAGCATCATCTAACAAGAGAAATAGTATTTTCGTTTTATAATATAAATATGCTACACTTTGGTAAATATTTCCACTTTGTCGTTGAAATCCTTCAATTAGAAATCAAATCTAGTTTGAACTATAAGCAAATAATTTACACTGAGTTAAATACAAAGAAATATAAATGAACAGATATGCACATCTAACAAAAGCGTAATATACACAACCACTGAATGAACTGACACTGCTGTGCGCCAGAAGAAAATCTTTGTTGCCGGACTGAATATTCTGAACCTATCAGACCGCTGGACACAGGCGTTCCTACCTATCATGAGTGTCCACGTGGAGTGACCTAAGTAGTGAAAGGGGGTAAGGGGGAGGGGGGCAGTCACAAGTCAGAAAAAAAACCTATTAATGACTATCAGCATTGATAAGACATCTACAAAGCATGTTTTTTTGAAAAATTAGTTTTGGACCTTATAATGTAATATAAGTTCTTTAACATAAGCACAAAACAACAATTCACTTCATTTAAGTTGAGCGGTAGTTGTGGTGATAACTATCTATATAAATATCTTCAGTCCTCAAAGTTGACACATTTGTTAGGTATAATCGAAGTATGAGATTATAAGCTGTACAAAATTATTATAAAGGCCATTTTGGGGGGGAAAGTATGGCTTATTTTCTTGTCAATACAGTAATAAGTATTTACTTTACCACGCAAGAATTGTTGTTAAAAATATATTAACCTATTTTAGGCTCATCGTGGAAATTTCAACAGCCTAAAAACTTGGGGTTTTTTCCCCTCTAGTTTGGTTTTATTCGAGTTATTGAATAATATGAGGAAGCCAAGGTCAGAAAGCAATTTCTACAAGGTATCCCATTACAATGATCCTGAAATGCTGTTCCTTCTCTAGAGAAGCCCACTATTATCCACCGTCCAAGTTTTGGGAGGTATTGCACCGGGAATTTGCCAATACTACACAAAGATTGTGAGTCAAAAGATGAGCCCATATCTCTGTCCCCTACTAACCAAAGAAGGGGTGCCGAAACACATCACACTTACCTGATTGATACCGAAGTAGCCTAGTGCTCTATTTAATTAATTTGTAGCCACTAAATTGAACAAGTGTCAGTCTAGCGCTGCCATTGCTCATGTTTAAGGGACAGTAGACAGGAGAAAGCAGGTGTTGACTGACTATAGTGGCCAAATGTGGGAAAATTACCTGGCACAGATAAACTGAGTGTTAAAAACCTGACAAAAGGGGGTTTATTTAACTCATGTATTTAGAGAAAAACATTATAATGTATTTATAACAATAGTATTATCTCTATATAATATGATTTCATAAAACATGAGCTGCAAGAGAGACAACGAGTATGGGAAGGACATGTTGAAGACCTTCCTGGGTGTTTAAAAAAACCTATGACAGTGTGTGCATATATAGAGTATAGGAAGCACTGAAGAAGAAAGGAGTGAGACGATAAAGAAAGTGAGGAGTATGTACAAAGGGAGTATGACGTGTATGAAAATGGAAGAGGACAGACATGTTTTGAGTTGAGAAATAGTCTGAATTATTATTATAATTAGCACCGCGTCTTACTACCCGTTCGAGTTATACGCACTTACGCTAATGTGTAATGGTAGGGTGATTGTGAGATGAAATGAAGGACCTACAGTTTAACGTGGAATCCGAACCACGGTGGAGGCCTGGCATTCCTCACATTCACAAGATGTCTTGTCAGAGGTGAAGGAAGGGTTTGGTAATCAGATAAATCTTTGCCGGGACCGGGGATTGAACCCCGGCTGCCAGCATAGAAGTCTGACACCTTACCCCTAGACCGCCAGGTCACCTAATAGTCTGAAGAAAGGAAACACACTTTCACCACTACTGTTCATTGTAGTGATCAACGAAATAATGAAAGAAGTAATAGACAGGATTGGGAGAGAAGTACGAAAGCAATGGTGTTTTCAGATGAGCTAATAGTATGGACCAACGAGGATAACTGACATTCAGGAGCGGTTAGATGTGTGGCATGAGGTGGTGGAGAGGTATGGAATAAAATATAAAGTAAGGGAGAGTGAGATGATGATTACAACAAGGAAGAGAGATCAATGCATGACGGTGGGACAGTAGGATGGGAGAAGATGAAAATAGTGTAAAGCTTTAAATACCTGGGGAATGTTATAAAGGAAAGAGGGGGAAAAAATAAAAGAAAAATCAGTGAGAGAGGCAGACAAGGTGAAACTCTTTTTTCCAGAAGTGTGAGAGCTGAGAAGTATAATTTGAAGAAGGGCTGTGCAAAGGAATGATCTACAGGATGTACCGTGTATCCTTATTGACATACGCATAGATGCGAGACGGTAAATGTTTTCTATATTTTTTGCGGAAAATGTTCAATTATTATTTCTGTGAAATAATTTCAACTGATTCAATGGAACTATATCCCAATACTCCAAATGTCAACGTTTATACTTAAGATTAGTTTCTCCAGAGGGCGTTAACACCAAAAACATCATCAAACGAGCTTCGGTGGCCGCAGAATCTAACGCGCTACTCTCACAGTAGATTAAACTGCCGATGAAGGGGAGATTGGTGTTTGATACCAGTCAATTGCACTGAGGGCTGTTTTTCCTAATAGTTTTTCACTTTCACGGGTGCAGTCCCACTAAATTCAACCTTCCTCATCCCCTAACACATTAGCGTAATTAGTATATAGGCGTACAGCCCAAACGGTTAGTAAGATGTGGTGCTAAAAAAAGTAGCAAAGAAGCAAATGAATGCAAGCCTTTGTCGACTCGTTATGTTCATAAATCATACTTCAATTTTTTATCATCAATAATATAGTTAAAATAATTTTAAGGTCGGCACAACATTTTTATCCCCCTTATCCTCCTCTGTGCTTCCTAATTACCCCTTCTTACAACACACTTGTTTCTTAACACACTATATTTTGAAGTATTAGGCTCTAGGTATCACCTCTACAATTTAACCCCACCACAAACCGCCATAGCAGAAAATTTCTCGGAAAATTTTAATCTCTACAAATGCAGTAGAGATATGGGTAGCAAAGAAATATGATAAAAGCAGAATTCAAAGCTATGAAATGAAATTACTGAGAAGTACTATAGGAGTGACAAGAATGAGTAAGATTAAAAATGAGAGTGTCAGAGGGATAGCTAAGGATCCAGTAGAGGACAGGATAGAGGCTAAGGTGGTACGGTCATGTGAGGGGAGTGGAGGAGAAGATACCAAATAAGATTATGGATATTGAAGTTGGCAGAGGAGGCCAAGAAGAAGACTAAAGTAGTGAAGAGAAGTGTGAAGGAGGGAGTATAAAAGACTAGGTAATTGTGGAGGAGGTGTGGAGGAGGTGTGGAGACTAGGTAATTGTGGAGCAGGGGAGAGGAGAAGACTGGGTAATTGTGGAGCAGGGGACAGAAGAAGACTGGATAATTGTGGAGCAGGGGAGAGAAGAAGACTGGATAATTGTGGAGCAGGGGAGAGGAGACTGGATAATTGTGTAGGAAGGGAGAGGAGAAGACTG
>CABFOV010012107.1:0-12138 GCA_902141375.1 Timema poppense | reverse complement strand
TAGCGTAAGTGCGTATAACCCGAACGGGTAGTAAGACGCGGTGCTAATAATAATAATAATAATAATAATAATAATAATTTGTCTAAATTACTTAATAGTTGGTGGTCAATTGTATCAGTGACTTCGGTGATCCTAATAAATTATTAACATATTACGAGTATGTATGTCAAGAAAGTGTTTTGACGAACTGCTTGCACTAGCTCGGGGCAGCTTGCAGAAACCAGACTTCAGATAAATATCTTCACCCTGCTGTTTATCTTATGGCAAAGGCAGCTCTGAATTCTCGAAGCGACGCATGTGCAGTAGCACTCACGAGCAAAATCTTAAAGGCTAGAGTTGAGGTCTTGTCTCACAATCGGAACGAGATTCCTGTGAGACAGTGGTTGGCAGTCCTATACGTTGCCTTGCTCTAGCAGCCATCTAGCATGAGAGAGACCCGACTGCCATTTGCAGCCTGCAAGTGCTAGACAAGTGTGCGGCTTCAATTAGGGACAGTTTCATAGATTGGGTACGACTCAATTGCAACGCTTTGCTAAATACAAGATGACACCTACCTGAACTCTAATGAAATGGGCCAGTTTCACATATAATATAATAATATTGCACGTTTGAGCCACATCATTCATAGTTATGTAGTGGAAATATTAGCTAGTACTAATGTATTATTTCCCAGAGGTGTCCGGATGTACTAATCGTATATCCTTTTAATGTCCCGATAAGATGAGGAGATACTGGGGATAGTGAGTTTGGGGATGTGGATCCAGTGGAAACTCTTAAACCTAACTTAAGCCTAACTAACCAAACTCTGGTGATTGTTGAAGTAATGCCCCTTTCGGACAAAATGCCCAAGGTACAGGCCGGGAATCGCACCCGGGACCCCTAGGATTGTAGCCAGATGCACTGACCACTACACCACGGGGCTGGTTTGTCTCGCATTTGAAACTGCCCCATTCCATTCTAGTCTAAGTGGGTGTCATCTTGTATTTAGTGTAGCGTCGCAATTAAGGCGTACTAAATTTGACTATGAAACTGCCCCTTAAGAGTCCCGAACGCGTTAACTGGAGCGGTTTTATCCTAAATTGTTGTGTACTATTCCTAAAATCAAATGTGGTTACGCTTCCTCCTAATTCTACCTTACTCGTACATACCCGATTACCATTCAAATGCATCAAGTTTGGGCGAGAAGTGGGGGAAGGTTGGAGACAAAACAAGCCCGAGAGAAAGTGAAGTGTGGAAGAGGATATGACTGGCTTTATATCACGGCGAGCGATCAGGCGATAGGAACAACTACAAAACTTGTATCTCCCGGGTATTAAAGCTGTCGCCACAGCAAAGGTGTGAGAACCTCGTGTTTCCTGGCATTGTCCTCCCGGACCAACCCTCCCTTCCCCTCCGCGGGTACCAAGCAGTGCAAGTGCACCGAGAGCCCCGTGGGAAGCTGACGGACAGGTTCAACACTATCAGGTAGTGACACACAAAACAAACAAATGGAACATTACGACGTAATGATGGAGATTTTTGTGAGAACTCCTTTTGTCGAATCTCTCTTTTTTTAATTTAAAACTAATCATGATGAAGTTTCGCTCGAGTTCCATCGAACACCCCTTACATCTGTGGACACAAAGGCAAAGAAGTCAGTCTCATTTATTCTGTTTGTTTTTTTCACATTCGGGTTTCCAAGGAAGGACTTCAGGTTAATGTGCATGCATTTTTTCTTCTTTCTAAACTATCTTCTTCATCTCTTAGATCAAGACTCTAATAAATATTGTGGCAAATGTAAACATTTTTAAAAACTTGCGTAAGTGGGCGCGTGGACTAGATGTCGGGCTCATTTAGTCTTGTTGGTTCGGGGAGGTTAGAAATTGAATCCGGGCTGGGTGGTTTGAGGGTAGTTTATTTTTAATGGTTTCTTACTCTCCTCTACGAAAATTAGGGTACATTTCGTTTAATTCTATTTCCCTCATCCCTACTCCATCAGAGTGACTACCATATAATGCTTATATCCTGAACAGGTAGTAAGCCGTGGCGATAATAGTAAAAATAATAATAATAAATGAAGTATACTTTTTATTAAACGCCGCCACGTCTTTTTACAAACTCTTCAGGTTATACGCACAGGCCTACCTATATTATAATTATTCTAACGAGGTAATAATGTGGCGGGAAGCATTTTAGAGGTAATATAACCACATTTGCATGGAAGGAGAGTGGAAATCACTTAGGGAAAACCACCTTCAGAAGACCCAACCGGCTTTCTAACCTTGCTCTCCCCGTAATCAGCAAGCTGGCCTAAAGGCCAATTCACACTGCAACCAAATGTCCGTGTGCATTTTTTATGCCTACAGACTTGAGTTTCTATACTTTAGTGTAATGTAGGTGTCCACGAGCTCTTTAAAGCACCAATGCGCATGCTCAGTCTAAAACGTTCACGCGGACCCATCGCTCGGAGTGGGATCTGAAAACGTCCGTACCACGGACAGCTAGGTCGTTCCGTGACGCCGCGGATGGCAGTGTGAAATGGCCTTAACACGAGAGCGATGCCTTAAGACCATTCGGCCACTGATGCGGGTTGAAGTGTAGGCCTAATTGAATGTAAATTTGGTGAAATGAGTCGTAAGAAAGTTCCACCACCACGCCCTGTATTGTCTGTTCCTTCACTCCGAGATTACTTACAATCCCTGACAACACGCTCACGCCCGAAAGGAAGAAAATAAATATATTGTGTGGACTGCGTCTGTATACATAGCCTAGTGGTTAGGGAGGCCGACCATTGTGTCCAGAAATGTTTGATTCAATATCAGATGGAATCCTGGAGGATTTTTATTCACCAAATGGTTCGAGTACCCGTCATTTGGCCTAAAATTCATTTAGCCTAAAAGTCATTTGGCCTAAAGTTTAGGCCAAATGATTTTAGGCTAAATTACTTTAGGCTAACTGACTTTAGGCCAAATGACTTTTAGGCCAAATGACTTTAAATAAATGTTCTATGTCTAAGTTTTGTTCGGAAACATTCACTATGATGTATTGTGATGTTAATAGAGGGCAGCATGTGTCCTATTTAGTTAAATAGTATATACTATCATTTCTAAATACATGAGTCTTCTTTGGTGTAACTATTTACCAAGGTCTAAAGCAGTGGCTATCAAAGTGTGCTGCGCAACCTCCAAAGACGAGCGTGATAGTTGCTAAAGGGGGGCGCAAGATGTAAAATTTATTTATATAAAACTGTTTTAATTCGTATGATTTTAAATTTTTATTAGGCTAATTTCCTAACAAAATGTAAAAATATGCATAGGTATACACTAAAGTACACTAAACTAACAAAATGTTTGTATTCAAATCATACAACACTGGAAGGGGAGTGGAGGGTAGAGGGGTCGTGGCGCAACTTCCTCACTTGGTTGTAAAGGATGTCACAGAGTAATATGTTTGAGAACCACTGCTCTAAAGAATACAGGTCTCACTGCATTTTAGTTCCTGTGATCAGGTAAGAAGCTAGAGAGCGCTAGTATCTTTTCACAATAACATGCACTCCAGCCAACCAGTAGAAGAGTGTGAATAACTAAGGTTTCAATTTATGGTTTTAACTTTTTAAGTACCGTAGTGATTAAAACTAAATCACCCCAATCACCATTTATATATATGGTAGAAAGAGAATATACTTAATAAAGTACAACAAAAATAACTTATTTATAATAAACATACTAACTACCATTTGTNGAGTGTGAATAACTAAGGTTTCAATTTATGGTTTTAACTTTTTAAGTACCGTAGTGATTAAAACTAAATCACCCCAATCACCATTTATATATATGGTAGAAAGAGAATATACTTAATAAAGTACAACAAAAATAACTTATTTATAATAAACATACTAACTACCATTTGTATTTGTTTACGATTGTAAAAACACTTAAATTTGCTTTGTAATGTTTAATATTTGTAATTCTTTCGTCGATCCAGTACGGTTGAGTAATCTAACATTGGCGACATGAAAATCTCGCCCATAAATGCATTATTTGTTGCTATCGCCGTATTGTTGTGATACAAAAAGAGGTTATGATGACTAACAATAAGCGTCTTTCAATAGCACATAGAGGTAGAGTGGAAAACTCTTAAAACACTTTTGTCGGCCCCCCACCCATCCGGTATTCGAAGCCCAACTTTCCCATTACTAGCAAACTGATATATACCTCAATTTTCTTACGATGTGGGTAACTCGACTTACTGCCCGGTCTTGGGAAGCATCGGACAGCTCTGTTCCACAATGACTTAGAAAGGCTGTTGGAGAGGGAGGAGAAGGGTGCGTGACGGGGAGGTACACTTTCAAATTTTGATTATTTTTTTTTGTGACACAATTTTGTACCGTTTTGTGCCAAAAACATAAAGTTTTGTACCATACCCCTAATCCCCTATTTTGAGTTAGTTAGCATATCAAAGTACTCAATCTAAGTTACTGCAGGAGTACCACTTTAGAATTTTGAGCTTTTGTCAATGCCAATGTTTAATAATAGTTTTGTACCGTTTAGTACCACAAACAAAAAGTTTTATACCCCACCCATTTTGAGTAAGCCTATTAAGCATATCAAAATGGCAATTACAAATTAAGAGGTGTTTACATCTTTAGAATTTTGAGCTTTTTTTTATGCCAATGTTTTGTACTTGTTTTGTACCACAAACAAAATTGTATTACATCCCCATCCATTTTGAGTAGTTAGAATATCAAAGTGGTCACTCAAAGTTAATTCTGGGGTAATACTTTTGAATCTAGGAGTTTTTCTATGCAAACAATTTGCAGTAGTTTTTTTTACCACAAATAAAAAGTTTTTTACCCCCATCCATTTTGGTTAATTATCACAACAACGTGGTCACTCAATTAGAATAAAAAGTTAAAGTGAGAATCACTCCAAATAGCTTAGAGGTACATCCAAATTTGAAATATTTCTAGGCGAGAAACACTTTGTTATATGGCGTAGGCCTTAAAAGAATTTATTTATTTATTTAAATTCAAGGCGAAGACTACTCAGCTTCTAGAGTGATCAATTTTACAAAAAAAAAATGTTGAAGTAGGGCCACTCTAAACAGTTTATAATATAAACTAACTGATTTTAAAAAATATAAGAGGAGAACCACTGTTTTAAAAAATACATAAGCTCAAATATGAATGAGAAACTATTAAATGGCTTTAAACAGAACTCTAGTATTGTAAGTAACTATGTAAGTTATAATTATGACACCCCCATTCCTCCCTATGAAAATGATTTGGATCTGCTTTTGAGGTAGTATATTAATTACATTATACTTTATAAATCTCGATTAATCTGGCGAGATATTATATGCAAACCAAATTTATGTTACAAAGCGGTACAGAATTATTACACAAAGTTTGCATTGAAAAAAGTTCAAAATCATAAAGATCGAATTACCCTTTAATTTGTAGTGGCAATTTTTATATGCTAATTACTCAAAACGGTGGGGGTATAAAACATTTTGTTTGTGGTAGAAAACGGTATAAAACTAAAACTGTTGACATAAAGAAAAATTCAAAATTTGAAAGTGGTTCTCCAAGTCAATGCACCTTGTGACGGGATCTGCATGACTCTTGCATAGTGCGGGCTGTTGTCAGGTGTTTGTCAAACGATTCAAACTTGACGCTTGATTTAATCGGGTGAAAAACAACATTGTAGCCAGTCAGGGACAACGTTTAGTAAAACGAGGGTCAGAGACTATTGACAATGTTTTAAATAAACAATGTTGTAATAGACAACGTTACAGCAGGGTGAATCAATTAGGCTGGATTTTGTTGCAAATGCTGAGACTGTTGAATATTTGAAAATATATTTTATGTAAAGCAACAATTTACCATGCCATAATCTTCTTTTGGTTGAACCACAGTGTTGGCCGTTCAGTATAAGGTGCAATATTCTTCATACTAGGTGAATTTATACACAACTATTCAAGAAACTAGAAAGACTCAAAGCACATGTTATGTGTTCATGTAGACCTGCCCCTGGTCTGAACCCGCGTCTCTACACGAAAATACTTCCAAGCGCCATTTCCAAATGGGGTTCTCTCGTTTCTAATAAGTCCTACATCTTGGTTCCAATAACAACTATTTCTACTTATAGTATTTTCATGGAAATGTTCGTCGACTACTCAAACGAGACAATAATTTTAAATAATTTTCTATACTGTCCTGGTATATGTGAGTGGTTTTTATAACTCTTTCATTCCATTTTAGTTCGTGTTTAAAGGTTACCTCATTGTTGACAAAATTCAAACGTCTAATTGTTTTTAATTTTGAATATATATTTAGTAAAAAAAATATATACATGTTTAATGTTTTATTGATCACAGTTATAATATTGATTCAATTAATCATTATACATGCGATTCATTAATAAATACTATCTAGCTATAAAAAAATGGTTACACACACCACTAATCAAGGCTTTGGAAAAGGGATTGTAATATAATAAAAAATATTTTCAATTATTGACTTATTTTTAAAATTATTTCTTGGAAGTGCACCCCCATTTTTGGAGCACCTGCGCTACACTAATTAGAACGCACATGTAGTAATCTTTAGCCCACATCACTAGTCACAAAGGAACAAGCCGCGCATCCCAACTAATTAAAATGCACATGCGCGTGGATTTACTCAGAAGTTCACACAAACATACTGACTATTTACAACTGTCTTGGGATCGAGGGATGAGGGGAATGCCCCAAAATTTCGTGCTGGTCCCTATGGCATAGCTTAGTGGAATTGTAATTATTTAGCACCACGTCTTACTAACCGCTCTGGTTATAATTATGATAATAATAATAGTAATAATAATATTAGTGATATTATTATTAAGTCCCGAGTACAACACATACATTTTCCTCTAAATGACGGATTTGGCTGCTGAGAGAGTTCGGCTGTGTTAAGCACTGACTGATGGGGGGCAAATGGGGCAGTTTTACCCAGGGTCTCACTTATCGAGGCCCCCCATCCACACAAATATTTCCATTTCACGAAAACTGAGTTTTCCGCATTCACAATCCACGTGCATTTAAGATTGATTTAAAGTACATTTTTAAACACAGAAAACAAAGGGGATGGTCTGGGAGGAGAGCCACCAATGACAAGAGGGACCAATCTAGGCTAACTTCATTAAACAAAAGGTAATACATAGTTTACAATAACATATATGGCACCAGTATTCTCAGATGTCTGTGTGCTCATTTCTTATTTATTTCCTGCGTCCCCTGAGTGACTGCTGGTAGCCGGGCTGCTCCTTGTAGTATTGGATCTGTGATGGCGGGAGTTGAAGATGGCTAGGTCCCCCACAACTCCTCCGCTAGCTGCTAGGGCGGTCGGCCATCCCTGTGCCAGGGTGATGTAGAGTGTTGATTCTATGACTCAACACTTGTTTTGCTCCTTTCATAAGTTCCGGGTAGTTTGATGGAGTTTATTGATAAATACTAATATTTTGATATTTTTACATCACATGAATTTCTTGTCGGTGTTTATGTCAAATACTTGGCTTTCCGTAAAAGTGAACATCATACTTTAAAAAGTTCAAAAGATATTTCAGATTTTAAATTAACACTTCCGACAAATATGATGCTTGATAAGGATGAATTGTCGACAAATGTGTGTGTTTAAGCCAAGAAAGCTTGGGATTTGGTTTCATTTTATGTGAGAAGACATGCTACACATTGCACATATTTGGTATACCAAATTAAACTATTTTTAGGAATTGATCCATTCCGAAGAAAGAGTACAGATTTGGTCACACTAACCTCATATGCCAGAATTTTCCATATGTTACGTTCTCAAATATCACACATACATACATACTTACTAACACCATTCCCATACTGGGTAAGCAAGAAATCGTGGATCTAGCTTAAAAAACAACTTTGTATGTAATCCATCCTCACTAACTTTCTCCACACTTTGCTATCCTCGCACACTCCCTTCACTTCAACAACATTCATAAACCCAGCCATATATGCTCTTTTATTATTAGTGTCTCTTTTTCACACATTCGTATACAACATTTAACCACATATTACATGGTCTCTCCTTCCTTTTGATCCACACATTCTAACTTCATATGTTTGCTTCGTTAATCAATCCAAACTAATCCTCTCAACATGCCCAAACCTATGTAAGACACTTTCACATTGACCTATTTGGTTTAAAATGTTTATATAACCATAAAGAATATTTATTGTGATTAACAAGATGACGTGTTTATTTTTATGAGGTTAACTTAACTAAGGGTAGTTTAATAAAAACCTATTTATGAAAATTTCCCTCTAAACTATAATAATAATTATAATGCTTGTCTGGACTACATCACTCATAGCTCGGTTTTGCAGAAAGGTAGCCAGTACTAATCTACTGTTGTTTAGGGGGCACCCAAATGTGCTCGTCATACATTCTTTCTGCATAGAATATTTCCATGTTCCAATGGGGGGAAAGGTTGATGGTAATGATTATGATGGGGTGGAGCCAACGAAGATCTTGAACTATCTTTAACCTAATCAATCAAACCCTGGTTACCATAGGAATTATTCCCCTTTCAAGAAAAATCTCCCGGTACCCAGCCGAGAATCGAACCCGGGGCACTGTATTAAGAGGCGGGCTGTCCAAACTATAATACACTATGTGAGAAAGTTTGTGCGATTTTGTTATATTATTATTATTATTATTATTATTATTATTATTAGCACTGCGTCTTACTACCCGTTCGGGTTATACGCACTTACGCTAATGTGTAATGGTAGGGTGATTGTGAGATTAAATGGAGGACCTACAGTTTAACGTGGAATCCGAACCACAGTGGAGGCTTGGCATTCCTCACATTCACAAGATGTCTTGTCAGAGGTGAAGGAAGGGTTTGGTATTCAGATAAATCTTTGCCGGGACCGAGGATTGAACCCCAGCCGCCGGCATAGAAGTCTGACACCTTACCCCGATTTTGTTATACCATTTGTTATTAATGAAAGGGTTTTGTCTCTAGGACGGACATGTATGGAGACCAGTATGGGGAATCTTCAGGCAGCAACCATTTCCAGCCGCAACCAGTTCAGAACCAGTATGAGCAACAGCAGCTGTATGAACAGCCGCACTTCGACCAACAACAGCAGGCTCTTGCTAGCTACGACCAGACCTACGAGCAGCCGCCCACACCCGTCCGGCCACGTGTCACCCGTGCTCGCCTCAGAGGTAAGGCGAGAATGGAAAATGTTATCTTGATCAAAGATCCACACATTACATGCCTAAGTCTTATTCTTTGAGGGATAGAAATTTAATATCAGTCTTTCCATCCATAAGATTCACCAACAATTTCAAAATTATTGTCTAGAGAATATTAAGAGACGTAAGTATGATAGTAGCAGTTAAATCAAGATTTTCCACGGACTTAGTAAAGTATGTTTCTTAAATTGAACCCAATAATTAGGCTGGTTATATTAGGCGGTGTTTATAAATAATGATCATAGTTTCCAGGCCAAAGGCTTATCCCTGATTATACTTGCACTTCCCTCGAACAATGTGAAATATGCTTGAAATAAGTTTGTGTTTCCAAGTCCAACCAGTCATTTTCAGGTCGAGGCAAATTTTGTTAGAGCACGTTTTACTGCGTTTAACAATTTATAATGTAATAATATATTTATGCACTGTTTCCTCTCAAGTGAAAGATAATATTTGTTAATATATTTACTCTATTTATTTTAATATTTGGAAATTCACCTTTGGATGTTTATTTGGGATAGAACTCGGCCAATTCTTAATAAAATAGACACTTTTTATTCGTAAAATACCCGCCTCGGTGGCGTAGTTGGCTAACACGCTAGTCGTGTTGAGCTGCTCGACTGCTGAGGACGGGGAGATCGAGGTTCGAATCTCGGTCGGGTGAACTGGGGGCGGTTTTTCCTAAATGGTTTTCCACTCTCCCTTCACGCAAATGCGGGTTCACTTCCTCTAATTCAACCTTCCCAATTCCTAATCCATTAGAGTAATTAGTACTTAAAGCGTATAACCCGAACGGGTAGTAAGACGCGGTGCTAAATATTATTATTATTCGTAAAATAATTATTGATTCTTTGTGAAGAGTAATTTATTGCAAAACTAAAGTTAGCCTATTATAAAAACACAATACATGCTCTGCTTAACCCCTTAACTGAGTGTTATTTGGCTGTATGTTGGGTATATTTTTCAAAAATTTTACTATAAGCTTATTACTCTTTTCTTTAATCCTTTTCACCAGTTACTAATCTAGGTTTGGTCTAAGTTTAAATACTTTTGAGTTTGGCTCATTGTTACTATCATATCTACTATTGTCATTTAAATGTACAAACCTTAAATGAAGATGGAAACAATGATCTGTCATTTTATTTCTTGAAAGAAAAAGTAGTAAATGGCCTTTAGCTGATAACCAGTGATGCCTTTTTTTTTACATTTCGTTGTAATTTTGTTATTCCAATAAAGCATTTGTCTCCTCACACTCTTGGTTCTTATTTTTACATTTCTACAAACATTTTAGTTGTTAACTATGGTCTGATTAGTGCACAGCTTAGTTTGATCAACAATAGGCTGTGCCAAGCTACCTCTAAAAACATTATATTTAAACATTTATCAAGGATTAAGATTTTCACATTCACATAAATAGGCCTACTAAGATTTGCTTTGAAACAAAATTTGTTCTTACATGAACCAAACGTCTCCTTCTTGCTACTTGTTTTGATTTTATCTTGGTTTAAAAAAGGTGCTTGTGAAGATATTTGGTCCAAAAAGGAATGAGGCTACTGGGTAGTGGAGGCTACATGATGATGAGTTACATACTTTGTACTTATCACAAGATATTGTTAGGACAATCAAGTCTCTTATACTACGATGGGCAGGACATGTAGAGCAAATGGGAGAATCTAGGACCTTGTTCAAATTATTGACTGGCAAACTCAATGGGAAGAGAATATTGGGAAGACTTAGACGTAGATGGAAGGATAACATTAGAATGGACCTGAAGGAGATAGGGTGTAATGAGGTGGACTGGATAGAACTAGCACAGGATAGGGATAGTGTGTAATAAGGTGGACTGTATAGAACTAGATCAAGATAGAGATAGGTGGCATACTTTTTTAATTGCAACAATGAACTTGTGAGTCCCTAATGCCACAGAGTAAGTAAGTAATATTTTTTTCCGAATATTTATATATAAATAAAATAATTATTATATTATTAATAATTTATATTAATACAATATATTAATTATCATTATTATTATTTTTATAATCTTTTATTGTTATTACTTCAAAATAAACTAGTAGATGGCATAATGAAACATGCATGTATAATATTTATATTGGTATAAATTGAAACAGATCTGGACATTATGTAATTTTTAAGAGAAAAAAATTGTTCAAAATATATTCAATACATGGAGATGTTGTTAAAATATATTAGACGCTTAAAAGTAGTTATGACATCCAGCAAAAACCATATGTGATAGCTTGACCCTTAAAAGTGGTTGACTCGAAAGGGAAAAGTTGTATTGATGCTTAAAAGAGGTTAATGAAGTTAAGGGGTGAAAATTGATTTTAAAATAACTATATTTAAACTAATTTATTATTTGTGTCTCATGTGGAGTTTAGCAGCTGCTGCGTCCAGCTCAGGGGTGAACTCCATCCCTCCCAGCGCGCCCACCAGAAGGCTAGTGCCTTTGATAGAGGAGCCAAAAAAACGTCGACCTGGCAAGAAGTTGGTATCAGAGCTGCTGTCGGATGATGAGAATTGTTTGTACTTCATCATCAGGCAGGGCAGGGTTTCTCTTCAGGTGGGTGAATGTTGTATGCATCATGGATAATTTTGATGTTTGTTGTTAATATCAAAGATTTTCAACAAATATTGATGCTTCAGTATATTTTTGGAAGCTTATAACTGGAGTTGGATTGAATCCACTATTTTATGACTCCAAATCTCAAATCCAAACCTCCAATTTACCTTTAAATCTGAATTTGAATATTGGAAAAAATTATGACCATAAGAGGAACTGTAAATTATGATGTTATTTGCCGCCCTACCTTGTATTTCCCTATTTATTTCTACTTTTGTGAACAATTATAATTTAAATTTCCGTG
>CABFOV010012106.1:0-12140 GCA_902141375.1 Timema poppense | reverse complement strand
GGCACAACTCCCCTTCACCTGCTTGATATTTTAAGATTTTGGTGGGAAGAACATTGAAGGTAGTTAATAAATTAACCAAACAATTTTAATATATTCATACATCAAGTCATGCTATATGCATCTTTTGCTTTTGGTCAGTGGTGGCTCGTAGCTAAAATTAGTAGGGGTGCTGCTCCATAAAATGGTTAGCCTTTGTTTTAAAATTGTGTAAAAGGAAAAAAATAATTATTCAGGAACTTGATAAAATCTTTAAAAAAAACACATGTTTTACTTTAACTTAAATTAGTTCAAGCTTGATATATTCATTTAAAAATGAAATCCATTCTTCTTGTTTAAATTTGCGCAAAAATATCAATAATTTTCTCCTTGATCTCTCAGTGACAATTGAGGAGATTTTTTCTTCATTTTGAAAGTACTTCAAGCGCATTTAGTCTTTCTATTAAATAAAAGAACTGAAAAAAAATGAATCAACTAGAATAACTGGAAGCAGAATATTAATCTAATTCTACACTCTTCTACACTTTATCACATTTAAGAATATGGTACATGGTTTTTAAGGAAAACACACACTGAGTAAAAAAAAACTTACTTCCACCATTACGCCATAGCCGGCACTGCGAGAGCAACAGTGCTCTCTCTACCTGGCAGTACCGCCTTCCTCCCCACCCCCCTCCTATGTGCGCATGCAAACAAAAGTCAAACACCACGTTGCTGGCACTGTGAAGCGCACAGTTCCATACAATTCTTTTTTGTATCTTTTTCATAAACTGGGGGATGGCTACNCTGGCACTGTGAAGCGCACAGTTCCATACAATTCTTTTTTGTATCTTTTTCATAAACTGGGGGATGGCTACTGAAGTACTGACATTAAGCTTAAGGAATATATATTGTACTAAAAAAAATTAAAGAAAAAGGGACTCATTATATTAAATGTTATCGATAATATCAAGTGGAAATAGGGGGTGCTGCAGTTCCGAAGTGCCTATACACGAGACGCCACTGCTTTTTGTATATATTATCAATACCAATAACACAACTAATATAAATAAGTGGTAGCATTGTTGGTCTCAAAGAAATATTGTTGAATTATCTCCATTGTTCTTCCAAACAAAATCAAGGTATATGGGACAAGTGAGAACTGGTAAAAATATAACAGAACATTTTTTTTAAAAGGAATTTATCAGAAATTATTCAACTCTAGCTACGAGAAGTTATAAATTGCACGTTAAATATCTCCAATATAAATACTGCAATAGTCCCTATAAGTCTCATGACTCCTTCCAACGGGTGACCTGGCGGTCTAGGGGGTAAGGTGTCAGACTTCAATGCTGGCGGCCGGGGTTCAATCCTCGGTCCCGGCACAGATTTATCTGATTAGCAAACCCTTCCTTCACCTCTGACAAGACATCTTGTGAATGTGAGGAATTCCAGGCCTCCACCGTGGTTCGGATTCCACGTTAAACTGTAGGTCCTCCATTTCATCTCACAATCACCCTACCATTACACATTAGCGTAAGTGTGTATAACCCGAACGGGTAGTAAGACGCGGTGCTAATAATAATAATAATAATAATAATAATAATAATAATCCTTCCAACGTTAAGTCAGAGGGTAAAAATATGTCCTTCGAAAACAAAGGTAGCACCGTGAAAGAAAATTACTACCGGGGATATACATGTTATATTTTAATTACTTTTATTTTGCAAGTAAACGGTAGATTTATTCAAATGAGTCAGAAAAGGGGGGTTTAGCTGTTAGCGTATTACACACGGTACCTGTTGAATTCGTTACCACCATGACTCATAATACATGGAGCCAATCTGTTTCTCGCTGGGTATTCACCAGCAATGGAGAGTAAAAAACAAAAAACTGCGTTACCCAACAACATACACTTTTTCATATAGTCTATAAAAGTTTTGGAAAAAATATATATATATTATCAAAAATTAGTTATTAGTAAGGCCCCGTTTTTTATGGCAATGTCATCTTT
This sequence comes from Timema poppense, assembly GCA_902141375.1. Lineage (NCBI taxonomy): Eukaryota > Metazoa > Arthropoda > Insecta > Phasmatodea > Timematidae > Timema > Timema poppense. The sequence goes on along the minus strand of CABFOV010012106.1, from coordinate 10,150 downwards.
TTTTATTGTTACATCACAGACAATGCTCATAATAATATAAATTTGATATGTCATTTTTGGTGACCTGGTGGTCTTTTGGGGTAAGTTGTCGGACTTCTGTTCTGGGGGTCCGAGATTCAATCCTGTGTCCCGGCACAGATTTATCCGATTGCCAAACCCTTCCTTCACCTCTGACAAGACGCGTTTTAATCACAACTTGTGAATGTGTGGAATGCCAGGCCTCCACCGCGGTTCGGATTCCACGTTAAACTGTAGGTCCTCCATTTCATCTCACAATTTCACCCTACCATTACACATTATCGTAAGTGCGTATAACCCGAACGGGTAGTAAGACGCGGTGCTAATAATAATAATAATATAGGTCATTTTTTGGTCATTTTTTGTAATTTTAGGTAAGGTTTTCTTGGTTTGCGTTCTTTTGAAATAGTATTTAATAATTTTTTTGAATTTTTGAGTCACTTTAAGGCATCCATGTTGAATAAGAATGATACTATCAATGTTTTATAAATTTTGAATTCTTTCAAAACATCGTGTTCGGAAAGAAAATATAATATAGTTGATGAACTTTTTGTATCCTTTTGCTTGAAGCAGGAGGTTGAACATTCTAATTCAATATAGTTTCATTATCTGTCTGTCAGCATTAGCTTATGGCGGATTCAAAATAGCAGATTAAATTAGGTCAAAAACGTTGAAAATGGATACTTCCTTTTTTAAACTTTAAACTGTTACGATACGCTAATTTGTTCGAACTCTTTAACAACCAATTATATATATTCTGCTTCATACTTCTATATTTTTTCGACTAATACCAACAGACAAGAGTTCAAATTATTGTGTATAGAGAAATTTTACATTAATCTTAAAGATAAATTTCAGTTTTTGACACTTGTTTATATTTCACATCTAGTTTGAAATTCTATTTTAGATGGCCTACTTTTGAGAACCTTGGCTGGAATTCGTACAGCATATAAGGAACAAGGAACAAGGCAATTAAAGAACAGATAATAACAGAATTCAATTTATTCAATTTATATTCAATCTTATATTCTTACTTCAATTCACATTATTTTTACAATTTATGAACATTTATTTATTCTAACCTAAATTAAATATGCCATAACTCACACTTGAATTAAACTCATGAGTTTATATTATATGTATTTTAATGTGTTATCTATATATGTGACTCATATTTAAATATGTTCTTAACTTTTTTGATATTTTGATGGAAATCTAGAGAAATACACAATTGTCAATTTATTCCAAATTAATGTTACTTATTCCGTTGTGTTTTATATCTTATATACTAGTTGATCTTTGGACTTTAATATAAACTCAAATTTTTAAATTATTTTTCCACATTGAGTTATATTTTCACAACTACTTTTATGGTTTTGTAACACAATATAAACCAATAAAAGATTAAAGCTTGCAACACTATAAATATAAAGATGGAAACCCAAATAACCAGAAGAATCTAAACCTTTTTAGTTTTAAATTATGGTCAGGGAAAAAATACATGACTGGTTATTTTCAAAACAAAACCTAATATACAATTAACCACTTATTGGTGTGTAAAATTAAAGTTTGGCATAAGTTAATACAGTAGCTCGATGGCTTGTTTGGTGCTGACTGATAGCTCACAGCTGACTTCTGACTGTCATCATTTAGGTATATACCTACATTTTGACTGTCAGAAGTGACAGCTGATAAACACATGTTTTTGCAGATCATATGGTTCGGCGTAGGGGTACATAATTTGGTCTGGTAACTTTTCAAAGCTCTCTGCTGTCAGATGTGAGCTGTCAGTCAGCACCAAAGAAGCCATGGGGCTACTGTAGACCAATTCAAAATACCCTCCCTCCCCTAAATAAAAACTTATAATTTCAAAGTGGGAGTCTTAATCTGTCCATATATGATTTCATAATCTCAAAACAGGAGTCTGGGAAACGAATTATTGATGTGGAGGGGTACCTCAAATCTACTAAAATAAGAGAACATAATTTTTATCGATACGGTAGGTGGTTTTAAACTGATTTAGTCAGATAAATATATCTCAAAATAAAAGAACACAAAAAACAAAAGTTATTTCAATGATTATCTATATTGTTTTTTTATAACCATCACACCTTACTACCTGGTCAGGTTATACTCCTATTTGATAAGTAATTTAATTGGGTAGGGATGAGGTAGGAAACATTTTAGAGTTACGCTACCCACATTTCTGTGGAAGTCGATTGGGAAACTCTTTAGAAAAAACAAACCTCGGTAAAACCAACAAGGATGTGAATCCCTACTTTCCCAGGAAATTCGAACACGAGAGTGACGCTTTAAATCGTTCTTCCTCCAAAGAGGGTATCGTATAGCTAAGAATTTTGCAAAGAGGAAGGATAACAATATGGCGGGCTAATCCCTTTGAGCTTTCCATATTAAAACACAATCTATTATTATAAACACAGCAATATAAGAGTCACTCTTCAACCATGCAAAAATTTCTATGACTCACTATCTCTCTGATGTTAGCTTTTCTTTTTGATCACAGATATCCGTCTCCAACCAATCATACGGTCGTTTTGAAAAGCCCGATAGGAACGCATGACCCTCGCATGTTGAATAACTGGTAAGGACGGGTCTGCGCATTAACGGCTGAGACCTAGGCCATCTTTTCAAGAACATGCTTGAGCTACGTTGTACCTACCTTTACAATTCCTTAAACTTGTGAGAGTTTAGATCATCTAAACGGGACAGTGGTGGCTCGTAGCTAAAATTAGTGAGGGTGCTGCTCCAGAAAGTTTTTAGACTTTTTTTTAAAATTGTGTGAAAGGAAAAATAAGCTTGTATAGAAATAAAATTTATTCAGAAACTTGATAAAATATTAACAAAAATAAATTACATTTTTTATTTACTTTAACTTAGAGATTTACAGTTCAAGCTTGATATATTCATGTAAAAATGAAATCCATTCTTCTTATTTTAATTTGCAAAAAAAGTTCAATAATTTGCTCCTTAATCTCTGGATGACAATTGAGGAAATTTTTCTACATTGAAAGTACTGCAAGCGCATTTAGTCTTTCTGTTAAATAAAAGAACCAAAAATAAATGAATCAAATAAAATAGTTGGAAGCAGAATAATAATGTAATTCTACACTCTTCTACACTTTATCACATTCAATAATATGGTAGAAGGTTTTTAAGCACAACACATGCTGAGTAAAAATAAACTTCCTTCCACCATCACGCCAAAGCCGGCACTGAGAAAGCAACAGTGCCCTATCTAACTGGCAGTTCCGCCTTCCTCCCCACCTCTCTTTTATGTGCGCATGCGCACAACAGTCAAACACCACGTCCCTGGCACTGTGAAGCGCACAGTTCCATACAAAAAGTTTTAAATTTTTTCCATAAACTGGGGGATGGCTACTGAAGTACTGACATTAAGCTTAAGGAATATATATTGTACTATAAAAATAAATAAAGAATTAAAGAAAACATGACTTATATTAAATTTTATCGATATTATCCAGTGGAAATAGGGGGTTCTAGAGTTCCAGAGTGCCTATACACGAGCCGCCACTGATACTGGCTGTTCTGAAACTCATAGTCCCAACTGCACATGCAGCTTGTTTAATACAACATCTCTATACGCTTACATCCAGACAACTATGCTAGTACCAATAAATTGTTTTCGGAGTTTCAGCTTACAGCGCCGGGAGAGCAAACCTGTTCAAGTATGCGTGTACAACAGGTGGCATAGGAGTTAGGTACGTGTCACTTCACACCTCGAAATCTTGGAGCACGACAGCAGAACACACCACAATTAATAGTAAATAATACACCGGTCCACCTAGAAATGCGAATACACTTTGAGGATCATCATTAATATCACAGGAAGTGCTTGCCCATATTACAAGTGCAGTGCCACGCGCCTAGATCTTATGCAACCTGTTGTACACGCATGCTTGATTAGCTATGCTTAGCCGGTGAAGTAAACTGAAACTTTGAACACAATTTAATGGCATTAGCGTAGTTTTTTGGGTGTAAGTGTATAAGGATTTTGTATTACTTTTGGTACAAACAAGCTATATGTGCAGTTTGGACGTTGAGTTTCCAAACACCCTGTATATAAGTGGGCATAAATAATAATTGTAAACATTCAGACAGACAAGTTCCGGGCTCTGAGGAGCACCCCTGCGTATGCTAGTCAAGACAGCCTATTAGTCATGGTTGATCCTGCGTCCACGCCAGCGTGGCATAGATAGAGGACTTGAGTAATATAAATACCAAATAAACTTTGTGTTATCCCCAAATTAGTGTTTATGGAGTTACTTTACATAACATTAATTTTGATGGTAAATTTAAGGATATACGTAATTGTATTGCTCTGAATCCTGGACGCGATAAGATGTTAATGTAAATTTGTTAAGACCTATTGTAACTGTGAACAATAATAATAATAATAACTGGATCATACGAACCCTTTTTGGGTTGGTTTACTTGAGTAGATATACTCACCACTTCATGTTGTGATTAATAATATTTAGCACCGCGTCTCACTAACCGTTCGGGTCATACGCTTTAAGTACTAATTACGCTAATGGATTGGGATTTGGGAAGGTTGAATTAGAGGAAGTGAACCCGCATTTGCGTGGAGGGAGAGTGGAAAACCATTTAGGAAAAACCTCCCCCAGTTCACCCGAGCGAGATTCGAACCTCGATCTCCCCGTCCTCGGCGGTCGGGTTCAACACGACTAGCGCGTTAGCCAACTACGCGATCGAGGCGGGTTATGTTGTGATTAGAATTAGTGGTTATGATTCCATTTTGTCACCTAATGATCTATTGGGTATATTTGACCCTGAGAGCTGCTTGGTAGTCCTAGAGACCTTATATAATCTTGTAATGTTCAGTTTTATACAAGAATATATGGCTTATATTAGCGTGGTCCAAAGTATTTCATCCCTAGGGCCAGATCTGATCATATGTTTACACCGCGGGCTGAGGATTTATTAAGTAATTCGACCAACCTTATATATGCCTATAAACAACACTTTAAAACACGTTAAATAATTGTATAAAATTGTATTTTTGATCGGTAGAGTATTTAAAAATTAACTGCCGAAAAAAATTATTAATCTCCGAAGAACGCATGATGAAATATGAGGGTAAACACACTTTCATAGCTCGGAATTATAAATACATATTTTTACTAGTCAAATAAATTCATAATAAAATGCAATCATTGTCTTTTTAAGTAAATATTTTTATTTCACATCTACCACCGAGTATTTTCCTCTAATTTTCCTCCAGGAGACTATAAGGGCCACACTTTAAGTGCACGTGGGCCTTATTTGGCCCGCGGGCCACCAGTTGGACGACAATGGTATAGATATACGAAAGATTCAAAGATATTTATTGTAAATTAGTGACCTAATTAGGTAACTAAAAGCTCACAAAACATTTTACTCTTTCCTACAAATAACCTAGTGAGGTATATTATTTGTGTGGGTCAATGTCTCCAGGTTTTGTGTCCGGTTCCTTACCCTTATTCCCTTACTGTGAGTGCCCAGAACCCTTCAGGTACAAATAGGGCTCTAAGATACCTTCGTTGTGTTATTTAACTCTCGCTCTCTTGGAGTGTATTGTATGTCCCTGTTCTTGAAGGATTCACTAATTATATTATACTAATATATATGTATTCCTGATTAGGATTAGCCCTGGTAATTGCCCTATTACGTGCCCGGAGTTCTCCTCGGATAAGTCTAACAAATACAACAAAAATACCCTTGTGATAGAGTTCACCATATTGCTTAAGTTAAAATAAATGTCTAGTCAACCTAGTTTTGCAAGTTTCGTTTAGAGTTAGTCACACCCATTTGTAATAGGTATATAATTCATTATCTGTTCTCTCCTGTTTTTCATACTTTTAGAATTGGCGTCTTATTAAGGGGACAGCTATCATATATTACTTATTTTTTAATATTTATCCTGGTGGTGATATATAAATTTGATAATTTGCTTATTGTTATTAACTATTAAATACGTCTCATAATTACATAATATTTGTTGCCATTCATTCTAGAACGTGCAATGTTTATCCAAGTTGACGTTCACCCTAGATAACTTAAGATCAATTTTCAATTATGTAATGCTGTACCACTTAAAAATGTTATTATTATTAGTATTATCATTATTATATAACCACCGTGTCTGACTACCTACACGTCTCGTCAGAGGTGAAGGAAGTGTTTGGTAATCACATAAAGCTGTACCGGGACCAAGAATTGAACCCCGGATCCCCAGCACAGTAGTCCAACAACTTACCTAAATACCGCCAGGTCACCTCTTAACAACAATGTTAATATCTGTCTTAGACTAACAATACCACGTATTATTGTTGCCCGTTTTCTTTGGATGACTTATGTGTCAGCTTTGAGGGGCAGTTGCTGACTAGCTCTATATTTTCTCTTTAACAGCCGATTTTGAATTTGTATTACTGATTGTAATTGTAGCTACTCGTCTAGTGATCGTTTAACTCCTATCATCATTATACCTAATTTCTTGTTATGTAAACATTCCCATAGTCTAGTACCTTTAGCCTATCAGGTAAAAGTTATAATTGGGTGGGACGCAAGTTGTACCCAATGGTGAAACAATTTATGTAGCCAGATGTTAAACTTCTTCATTTTATATAGTATCGATATAGCTTTCACTTGCGAATAATGTGTTAAGGTTGCTAGCTACATCATAAAAAATTATTCCAATAAATTATATTAAATGTCTTAAAATATATCAGGATATCTGAATTCTGTTTGTTATGGTAAAATACGTTTTATGTTTCCCCTAACATTAGCTAATGGTTATATAAGTTTTTTTTAAACTCAACACAAATAAGTGCAATTTTATGTCTACTAATCGCAACAGTAAGCATTGCATGCGGAAATAGTATACATTACTTAAGAAATGAAGGGAGATAACTATTATACACGTCATCAGACTATATCTAGTCGTTCTGCCATGTACACTCCGATCAGCTTACTGAGAGGGGTGCTTAGCTCCATAGTTTGGGACTTCACTAGTTTTGTGTAGAATGTTCTTACTTTATTTTTACCTCTTTTGTCAAACACAACAGAGGCCTAATAAACTTGTAAATACAAGGTAAGTAAAGTGTTTTTAAAATGGCTTAAAATAAGCGTGATAAACCAACTATTCATAGTGAAGGACGCAAAAATGTTGCAAATGTAATTGCTTTTTTTAGAGAGAGAAAAACTATCGGAACATTATAATGACATTATTGAAAGAACCACAAAAGGTTCAGCAGAAGCTACAAGAAGAGCAAAGCATATTTATTGTAAAATTTTGAAATAAATAAGTCTGGAAAGTGGGACACAAACAAACTTTAAACTCCAGTAAAAAATAAAAGTACAAACCTATTAACCGAAAAATTATTATTCTTGATAATTTTGACTTGTATTTCATTCGACAAAATATACGGAGGTTCTACATTGTTAAAAAGAAAGTACCAACTTTAAATAAATCATTAGCAGTAGGCCTAGTAAAATAATAAATTAATTTCACCAGAACAAAGAATCGCTGAGAATAGCATTGAAAATAATTTGGTTTAAGTTTAATAAGTGTAAAAATAATATACTAATTTAGATGGAGAAAAACTAATTAATTGTATGGAGGGCTATATAATTAAGAAGACGGAGAGAAAATGATAAAGTAGAGGCCCAAAACCTTCCTGTGGTATATTTTGATTGAAACCTGAATTCATCCCTCACGCACTGTGAGTAAATGTTGGCAAGACCCAGAAACAACAGAAGTTTTGAAAAATGATGGTTCAGGGCAGAGGTGGATTATGGTCCATGCCATCTCAGAACAGGGATTTTTATCAAATGCACCTTTCTTATTTTCAAATAAAAAACAAAAAGTGATCATAATGAAATGAATTTCCAAAAAATCTCTAGGTGGGTGAAAGAAAAACTTTTCCCCAACCTTTCTCAAAATAGCCTAACTCTAAAGGGAAATGCACCGCATCATACAGTTCAAATAAATAAATCGCCAACAAGGGGATCACGAAAGGTTGAAATACAGCTGTGTTTGGATACAAACAGTATTCCGTAAGAAGAAGAGATGATGAAAAGTGACTTCTTGGAAATAATCCGCTGACTACTTAAGTTTCCCAAATTTTACAAAGATAATTTAATCGGACAACATTTGCTGATTGTTATAAGGTTACCTCCATACTAATATGACCTTAAAGCTAAGGAATTGATTAGGAACATGGTGAAATCATGAGTAACGGACAAAAATATTGTTCAAAACACTTTAGAAATAAATCATATAACAGGAGAAGTAATCAATAGTATCACTGAGAAGGATTGGCAACAGACTATATCACACATACCGATTACTAGAAAAATGATGGTCTGAGAGAAGAAGAAATTGAACAAATTTTGATTGATATTCCATACGAAAGTGACAGTGAAAGCAGTAGTACGTCAAGTAGCTATGGTAACAACACTGACGTACAAATATCGGGTGCCAAGGAGCTAATTTAGTTTTTAATCGTAAATTAGAACTTCTTATGTATTAAACTTGGCTAAATATGACTTCCGCCTAGTTAAGTACAACCACTCTTGGCCCATTTACCAATTGGTACTGACTTTACTAGAGTGATGTGGGTATATCTTCTCACCCCTTCGCCTTTCATACTCTAAAAGGGATTGCCACGCTTGACCACGAGATGCGATATTTTCTGTATAGAGTAGTAGTTACGCCATGATCGCTAATGGATATTTCATGTTGTCTGTGAAAGCTCAGCTTTATCAAATGAATATAAACTGCGTTCCTTCAATAAAAGAAACATTTACACCTCGAGTTGGTAAAGAGAGACATTTTATTTGGTAATGTTTATTAGCAAATCTTTTATAATTCATCGGTGACTGTTCAATCCTTTAATCTCACATGAGTTTTTATTCTAATTTTTAAAATCCAAAGATTTTGTGTTTTTTTTTGTGTCTCTTAAAAAGGTAAAATTTTTAGTATCTTACTCATCAACAATATTGTTAAGTAATAATTTTGATTAAAAACATTTAAAAAAAAAATTTTAATTAGCATATATTCTTAAGATTTAAATATGAAGAAAACTACAAAATCATAATTTTAAATTGATGTAATCAAGGTAATAATTTAACAAAAATATTTTCAGAAAATGTTTTGCTATCTTGAGCAGGGATTTTAATTTTTTCTATTTATTTATACACGTCATATAATGGCAATATTGTAGAATAAGTGAGTCAATAGGTGTTAAATATAATATTTGGAAATCTTGTTTCATAAAGAAATATATTTTGTGATTAACTTTATTGTTTTAAATATAAATAAAAAAATTTAAACATGAATGTAATAAAATTCGTTTTTCTGATATTCTACTTAAATATCATTGATATTAAATTTTATAAAACCGTGGAAATTGTCCATTGTAACAATAATTTTACAAATATTACTGACTACATCATCGACTTGACTCTAAAAAATAGGACCAAACCATTGGCCATGGTGATTTTACAAAACAACAGTAACCAGATATCAGTAGAGTTATTCAAGAAGCTGGAATATTTCCCTACCATAACCTTAATTATTTACGGAGACAATATATTGACATTAAGTGAAATAATTCCCGATGGTTATGGTTTGAAAAATTTATTAGCTACGCCAAAAGTAGTATTTTGGTTTATTACACAAGACGAGCCAAACTTCAGGGTGGTTTTGAAACAATTCAATGACACTTTTCACAATTACCCAAGAATACCATTTATAATAATAATAACATTAGTAGAGCAGGAAGAATTAAACACATTTAAAGAAGAATGCCAAAATATGTGGGATGAATTTCACATTTTAAATGTTATTTTGGTTTATATTTATCAATTTTCTTTAGCAAACCACGAGAATAAACAGATTTTAATTTCTCAAAATATTATGGCAAGAACCTGGTTTTTCAACCAGTTTAATGACGAAGAATCATATGTAGAACTATCAACAAACTATATACAACTTCATAATAAAAACATATTTTTAAATAAATTACATGATATCTTTGGATACAAGATAAAGATAACTGAAAGTAGAGTTATTTATGGTCTGAAATCA
>CABFOV010012105.1:0-12141 GCA_902141375.1 Timema poppense | reverse complement strand
GGTGGATCTCGACCACGATCACAACACACTGCGTCTCATCGACACCTCCCTGAAGAGCGGGCCCGTGTCCGCCGAGGTGACCGCGCAGGTCCGAGACATTGCCAACGTCTTGTCGGAGAAACAAGACCATGTCAAGCAGGAGGGAGCATTGAAATCTCAGGTAGGACAACGGGTGTCTGCCAACAAAGGCTACCTCATGCCCCTTTGGGGAATGTATATATTTATAATATCCCATAAATCACTCCTTTATTTAAGGAATGTGTCTTATTAAAAACAAAATATCATTTTCTAAATGATTTGTGGACATTTTACTCAAATTCCATAATATTTCATATCTCACAGCTTGCGCAATAATTGCATGGAAATATCTACACGCAAGGCCGTTGATGCGCTTTGTTTGTGGCAGCCAGAGGAGAGCTCAACACAACTCTCTCTCTCTCTCTCTCTCCCATTTGTGGGCTGACTCTCATCAATAAGTAAGATTGATCACTTTGGAGATGGTGTTATAAATCAAAACTCACCGATAAATCCTCTTACAGATATTTTTTTTGTGATTGTACTTCTCTTAGTCATAAAAAAAACCAAGTTTTATTAATCACAACAAGACATTAATAAGAAACAACCAATACTTACTATTAAATATCATAACACAGGCTGCAAATGATTGTAATTACGGCGCTGTCCATAAAAATGAAACCACGGTTTAGCTTTTCAAGTTAAAGAAATAAGGGAATAAGACAAGACTAAAAGTCTTTGGGAACCAATAAGAAGCTTTTTGAACTTGAAAATATTTATTTATGCGGTTTCTGGTTCTCAAGCAAGTCCTGAGTCCCTAGTCCGAATTACCCGACTTATATACTCTGTCCAGAGGATGAGTTTGCGCTTATTTAAGGCTTCTGGGTTTGATTCCTTGAAAATAACTTAATTTCAGTTATTGTTTCTGGTTCAACTCCCTGAATAATGGATAATTAACCGGGAAATTAGTTATACAATTATGTTCACATCAAAGTTTTTTTTTAAATGTTTTAAAATACGTGATTATTTTTTTATTTTTGCTGTATTTTTCAAAATGGTAAAATAGTTTCGATGGTCTCAGTTCCATTGTTTTTAAAATAGTTAGGTGATCTTTGGGTTGAGACTGGTTTTTTAGCAATATTTCTCGGGATGGCCACGAGCTCATTCACCTCAGGTAATCGATATTCTACTCGATCCGGACCTCAAAATATTATTCGCTTTTCATGTCAATAAGCTAAGAATACACTTAATATCTTGTAAATGGTGAAAAATAAAGAGTTCCATCGTGCTTTTTCTTTGTATCATATACATATATAAGCTTAAAATGAAGGTGTTTGAAAGCCGCAAGACATCAGCAGGGTCCAGAGTTCTTGTCTCTTCACCTTTCTAGAACCTTGCAAGATAAATATTGGGCCGTTTGAGAGGATTTCAAGATTACTCTTGATAACCTTATAGGAGGCACCAGACATTTAGTTGAACTGATAACAACGGCTACAGGGTCATCTATTACTTTAATTAATTGGGTTCAATCCTTGGTCCCGGCACATATTTATCTGATTACCAAACCCTTCCTTCACCTCTGACAAGACATCTTGTGAAGGCGGGGAATGCCAGGCCTCCACCGTGGTTCGGATCCCACGTTAAACTGTAGGTCCTCCATTTCATCTCACAATCACCCTACCTAATCACCCTACCATTACACATTAGCGTAAGTGCGTACAACCCGAACGGGTAGTAAGACGCGGTGCTAATAATAATAATATTACTTTAATTATTTTAACGAACACTCAGGTTACAGGTCTCTGTTAACCGAGCCATTGTCAAGGTCACATTAACGGTCCTGTTGGGAATGAGTCATTTCCTGTCGAGGCTTAGCTTTAAGTTTGGTTTTTGCTTAGAGGTGATTGTAAGTAATCTTTAAAGTGTTTTACTAGACATACACTACTTAATAAGGGTGATATACAATCTTGCAACCATATTTACGAAGCAAAATGTAATGTTTGACAGTCTAGTAGTGTTCATTTAACCTAAAACAAAAATAGGTTCATCGGCAAAGTCTTTACTAACATAGTTTTGTTGCATATGGCCCAGACAAGTATTGATAGCAATGAAAAAAACAACTTATTTTGGTATTTGGGAATATAATGTTCTGTATGTGAATACCTTGATGGGTAATTGGTTATTTCTTAACAATTGAAGCAGTACTGTGGTCTGTCTTGTTTGTTCAGACTGTGCTAGTACCTGATCTCAGCCGAGTATCGAACCCGGGTCTCCAGTTCCTAAGCACGGAAGGGGGATCTCTTTCCGACAGTGGTATTTCAGATTCTGGGTCTGAAAATGACCTCAATGGACGAGAGAAGAGGTTGACGGCTCTCCGTCAACTTGCCAGGAGCATGGCGGCTGCGTTAGCACCTGGCTGCCTCGCTCTTCTCAAGATTAATCAGGTATACCGTAGTCTGGTTTTTCTCTGTCCGTACCGGGTGACCTGGCGGTCTTGAATAATAGAAACCTTCTGTTAAAGCTATTGTTCGGAGTATTTAGATCGAATATTTTGTTATAAATCGGGATACCTTAATATCCCTCCCCTCCCCCCCCCAGCTCGTCAATTGAATCTGTCATTTCGAAAAGGCCATACTCCCACTTTTTTTTACATTTTTGAATATTACAACAAAGGTTTTATATTTAATAAGGAAGTTCCAATTTATGAGAGGTATCTAGAAAAGCCATATTTCCTGATTTATGACCTCTAACAAATATAAATTTCTTGCTCTTGTAAAACATACATTTGTTGGAATATGGCCATTTTTTAAATTACTGACTCTTGTATTCCGGCCAACAATACTTGATAGCTGTTGTTGATTTAGTGATTGCGCTATTTACCAATTATAAATGTTGTTTGCAGGAACTGGATCAGACGGAATCACAGCTGAGGTCCTTGCAGAAGTCTTGTCGAGACCTAATTGTGAACACTGCTGTATGCATGGAGTCTAATTCACTGCCTGTGAGGCACATCGCCACGAGCACGCACAATGGCATCAGGTATATATTTACACAATAATACAGCGTCTGGTGAGAGGATGGGAAAACACCCAGAGCGCACCTTGCTCACCCTCAACCTTAGTGGTTGCATACACTAAAGTGTTACTCACGTGTTGGACTGTGAGTTATAGACATAATCATACATTTGCTGAATATTTTGTGATTTTACGAACATTTCATTTATGAAGTGATAGGGAATGAGTTATTTTGATTGGCTGCATTTAAAAAAAAAATTATTTTAAGTATTTATATGAATAATTATACAGTGGAAACAATTAATTGTGCTATTCATTAGAACTTGAGAGAGGATGGTTGATTATTCAAACTCCTTTACTTCTATGGAATTCGATATATTCAAGACTTAAAAGATTCAAATGTTGAGGCGGCTAACTTGGTCAAGATTTTAGATTCGGATTTGATAAATATGGTGTTTGGCTCACAATAAATAAAAATAGATACATGAAAGGAGGTAAATAAAATATGTATTTTGTAGTGAAAATAGGAACAAAGTCTACCATTTTTAGACTCACCAACCAACAGTGGTTGCTTGTTATATAAACTGTATCTTTAAAGTTCAATACTCGCTGAGGCGTCGGGAGGAAGTATGAGGCATACATACAGTTCCACTTCCTGTCTCTCTCTATATCTACCTTCTTTTGTCATTTGTGTTTGATTTCCAGCCGGCGCAGGAAATCTTCCACTCCTCTCTCGAAAGCTACCTCCCCGGACGCGGACCCTGATGACCCAGACGATAAGCGGCGCAGAGGGCGCTGGAGTTGGCGCTTGTTCCGCGCCTCGCTCCCCTTCCATGTGGCATTAGTGGCTCTGTTCTGTGTGGCTTGGCTGCTGGAACCCACGTGTTGCGACGCCATGAACAACCTGGTGTTCTCTCTAACGCCGCAGCTCCGGTACGTGCGAGGACCGCCCCCCACTTGAAGTGACCCTCAACTTCACACAGACATGCTGTCCTAAGAGATTGTTGTTTTAAGTGGTATCATTTTCTTATTGAAATGTTTCAGCTCGCCATTTTGAAGAAATCTTGGCGGTGACGTCCGGTGATAGCAAACAACACAAATTGGTCATTTGCTTGCTTGTATATTTTATAGACATGTTCTAGAAGTATTTTGAGTAACAATTTGTGTCCTGAAAACTGTTCTATACGCATGTTAGGGTAACAGGCCAATGTCTTGTCACTTTTTATGAAGAGGCGATTGATTATCTGATTCACACCTTCAGGGATGGAGATCATTTCTGGAAATGTTAGTGCCTTCACTATTAATTGTGTTTGTCTTCTTATAAATACAACATCTTGCAAGAGCTTTTGAGGAAATTGATTTTTCAAATAGTTTTATAATGCTAGCAAAAAAAAAAAAGTTTGTTAATATTGCTATAGACTTCCCAAACAAAAGACGTTTGAAATGTTATTGTTACTTCAAAGGTAATAGTGAAGATTCGATCACTCAATGCTAACTTTAGATGTTGAGAACATTTCTTTTTCTATGAAATGTAAGGTTTATCATTAACTTAAAACTATGATAATTAATGTTGAGGTAAAGTGTGATACCAATCTTTATCACGAGTTTAGTTGTACAAGAGATGTTCTCAACTAAACTGGATTTTTTCAAGTAACATCTTTATTTGCTTCAAACATTCAGATATCGCTTAACTTTTTGAATGTCAGAAACTTTTAAAATGTGATTCATTTATTTTCCGCTGCATGATGAAAGCCTTGAATTGAAAAAGTATCTTAAGTTAAATTTCCTAAGGAAAGTAAATATATATTTTTTACATTAAAAATAATTAGGTAAACATAGATTGGAAGAATCCGTAATCCAAGTATGCTTTTATTTGGTTTCAGGAAGTTGATTATCGACTTGTTTTGAGAAGTACAAACCCAGTGATATGATAAACACAGTGTTCTGTAACCTTTGTCTACTTCAAAACTAATGTATTTTCATGTTTTGTTTCCCTTTACACGGCATTCTTGGTACTTAAAATATTTTTTTATTATTATTAATGTTAGCTATTTACTCGAATTTAATCATTTAAACCAACATTTAAAAAAAAAATTCACATGGACAAAATTAAATTTATAAAATTTCTACAATTTAAATACCTACCAAGTTATTACAATGCTTTATACAGAAAATATCTCCTGAGATAAATAATTATATTCTAAAGAGTGATAAATTCAGTTTTTGAGAAATAGTACTTTTTGGTTTTGCATTTGTTGCAACTACTTTATCTTTGATCGTGAGCTTATGTTATCTTTCATTTGTTTGTTTTTTGATTGTTTTGTTAATAATGTGAAAAGTTAATTTTCATGGTTTGAAACCGAACACTTTAAAAATTATAGACAACTAAATACTTCCATAGTAATAAATGGGTGATTGGCATGTAATATGATATATTAATTTGACTTAAAATTTTTACCAAAAAAATAATATCCTTTCAAGGTTTAAGTTAACAGCTGAAGTAGATATGGTCCGTTTAGCTTCATTGTTCTTATTTGACCACTGAACTTAAAACTTCTCGATAGTGATAATAATCTAGAGGGTCCATCTTTCTAATATACCGCACAATATTTTAGAGAATAAATATTAAAACTAAACATACAAGTTTTGAGTCTTGTTCAAAATAGTTTATTACTTATTGCACTCATGGACCAAGGAAATTGTGTGTATACTTATTGAACTAATGACCAATCATCTAAGAGTCAACATTAAACCAATCAATCACTCCACCATTACTCACCCTATCTCGGATATCGCTCATTTTGAATAGCTTCAATTTCTCTTAAATTGAGTAATAATGTGTTTATAGTTTTAAGATAGTTTCTATCGTGTAAAAAGTAAACTTATGATTAATACTATAAATAGTTCCATCCAACATGCCGACTTTTTTCTGGGATCGTAAGATTATTCTCTAACAACCGAGTAAATAGTTGTGAAGCTGTCTGACCTTACTTCAGAGTAAATTGACTGTTGACTTGAGAATTGACAATAAATTTCAGACCTTACGTTTCGAAATAAAGCCTAAAACTTTTATACCCATGTGCAATTGATTTAATGCGGTGATCACCTTAAAATTACTGACTAAAATTCCAACTGACAGTCCAATAATGATTTTGTAAAATGTCTGCTGCTCTGTATTTTACTCCTGTGAAATGATGAGATGCTTCCAGCAATACTATCATTGTATATTTTATTAAAGACATCAGTATCACTGCTATTTAATCAATTCTATCACTCTATAGACAAAGAGAATGAATTCCTGTGAAACCTTGTGTATAAAATTAATGCAGTTTGTTTATAAACTATACATATATATTACTTATATAAATAGTATTTGTAAAAAAAAAAGAAAATGAAAAAGGTGCAGATTTAATTAATGTGTACATAAAGTTTTAGTAGTTAAAGCTTTTAATGATATCGGATTAATAAAAACAGCATGATAGTTTTTTTAATGAATCTAAGTGGGTAAATCCCTGGATAAAGTTACATTTTAAGAAAGAAGCAGATCTGGTATGACGAGCTAGACAAATAATATGTCAACAGAAAACCTGAATATGACTCAACCTATAACGTGTTTGAAAGAAAGAGTTTTAAATGTAACTCAATGAAAGACCTGTGACCCTTCAAAGAAAACACAGAGTGTTTGTAATCTTTTTAAACAAAAAGTCATCACTCGCAAGCTTTTTCGTGAAAGATAAAAAGTTTAGTAATGGCTGGATTTGACATTAATCAATAATTGAGAGTTAAAATGTTGTGTTCAACGGATAATGTCATATTGATTTAATAAGTTGAAATGTTTTGCCAATCATTGACTGCACGTTGATGTTTGTAAAGTGACGCTCTTGAATGAGAGGCACATTATAAAACAGAAAGAACGTGTGTTATTGCTTTAAGGATCTCCAAAATATCTGGTTGGATCTTCTAATATGATAGTAAATGTGTACTGGATTCTAAGAATGTTTCTTATCTCCTAGTGATCATATATAGTCTCCCATTGCTGCTGTGACCAGATTGGTTGAACTAGCTCAGAGAGCTCGGTAAAGAGATGACCTGTTCTAAGCTTGTAAGAAACAATTTTACCAACTAAATAAAAGTTGATAAAGCTATACTTTAACAAATTCTGTTTAGTGTTAACACAAGCAAACTTTTTTTTTTTAAATTTGGTTGGGATACATGTCTCGACTAAAATGTTGGTTTGTAAAGTTGTATCTTATATATGTATCAGTCTCTTAGGTTTTTTTCCATAGAGTTGCTTTTAATTCATAATGCCCAAAATAAAACTATGAATACTTTGTTTAAAGATAAATTCACATCACTTTGTTCAAAAATATACTCGGAAAGAACTACTGACCGGTTCATTGGGCTTAAATGAGTAAATTCAATTGATTAAATGGGCTACAACACACAAACTTATTATATTTTACTTGTTTTATTCGAGGGATTTTGTCTGTATGAAAAACTGCCAAGTTGAAAGTAATATCAATTCGTTCCCCCTTTTTCGATCCATGGAAATCATAATTACTTTAGATTTCCAAGGCTTTTAAAAAAAAATATCATTTTATTTCTAGTTGAAATGTTAAATTATTAGTTTTGAGCTTCTTTTTTTTAAATGAAAATCAGTTATAACGTAAAAGCCTAAAATGAGCTATTAATATTTTTTTCTGATCAGTTTAAAGATTTAGAGAGCTCCGTGCAGAGAATAGAAACAGCATCTGACTTGCATCTGAAAGTCTAATTCACATAATCATATTTTTTGAAGTTCTCTTTAAGTTTATACAGGCTACACAGCTCTCCCAAACATTTAAATAAAGTTGACTTGTTGTCAAATATGTGGCAGTTTTATAAACTACAGTAATTAATATTTCTTATAAATTAGAATCACTGAAAATTATGTCCCGTGATAGTTATTTTTTTGGTGTTATATTAGTCGACTTGATACTATCGATAGTAACGAAATGCAGTAGTTCTTTCCACACTTGAGTATATGTTTGTGAGACAAATGAAAAGTTGAGTTTTGAGACAATTGTTAGAAGTTTGGGGAAATAGTAATAAGATAGCACTTAATGGTTTTTTTGATTTTTTGAATTAACACTGGTACTAGTTTGGTTGTGTTTAGTATGTGTGCATTATTATAACACTATTTACAAGAAGTAGATTTTGTCTTTATTAGA
This sequence comes from Timema poppense, assembly GCA_902141375.1. Classification (NCBI taxonomy): domain Eukaryota; kingdom Metazoa; phylum Arthropoda; class Insecta; order Phasmatodea; family Timematidae; genus Timema; species Timema poppense. Next base: position 3,902 of record CABFOV010012105.1, on the reverse strand, counting down.
ATTTCTTAATAATAACCTATATATAACATGAACTATATCAGTTTTAAGTAAACTTTATACTTTCTAATTTCCAAAATATTGTCGCACAAAATTGGAAACGTCAAATTTGAATTAACATAAGAAGATAACACGAGCAACATATTACTAGTTTGTTTTTTTAAATAACTTTCTTGGAACAGTATGCATACATTTCACTTTACTGTGTACCATCAATATTTAAATCTTAAAACTAATAACAACAAACTATGCTTTTGTAAAAAAACATAGTTAAAATACTAAGCCTGGTACAAATGACACAACTTGATAATTAAAAAAAAATTGTATACAATTTCAGGGAATAAAATACATCCGATATTGGCCATTTTTATCGTACAGTTTTTGGATTGTTAACCTTGGTACCTGGTAACCTTTCTCCCGGATGTAAACCGATTGAATCAATGATAACTTATTTACTATGTATCATATTAACAACTGAAGTTATGTGTGTATTATGATAAATATGGAGAATAAACTCAATAACTTTATCATGTATTTGTTTACTATCTGTTATTTCATCAAAAGCAAAAAAACTCGCATTGCTCACAATATCGCATGCAATCGATGTGAACCAGATATTTTACAACTTTTTACACATATAAGCTGTGTCATGTGTGCTAAGCTTAAAATAACTATTCAAATTGTTATAGTAGCTGTTTAGAGAGTAATATTTGCTATAGTAATAAAAAAAAAAGAACATTCCAAAGGCCTCCATGAATTTATTTCGATATAATAGATTTTCATGAAAAACAAGATAAAAGAGCATCTTGTATTTAAAGTTACCAACCACATCACAAATTGTGATTTTTTTATTGTTTTTACATTTTATACAAAAAAAAATTGTTTTTTTTAATCATTAATACAAATTATATTTATATGTAACAGTGTATTAGTCATATTTTTTTCATGCCTGTGTATAGATATCAGTTTTTTTTACTATTACTGTATTGAAAAATAATAGCATAGTTATGACAAACTGTTATAAATCAAAAGTGACTTGGAAAAGTCTCAAGTCTGGTATGCATGTGTGTTTTTGTTGTTGTGTGAATGAGACGTTTATAATAAACATTAAATATTTATGCAACTAAACTCTTAGGAATTTATTAGCAAGGTCAAATGGAAATGGATCTCCAAGAAAAAAAAATATATTTGTATGTTATTTATGAGTATTTTTGAGTTTGATTCATTATAGAATCAGACTCCCTGTAATCGGTATATTACAATAATAATAACTGTTAATCTATTGAAACTATCTTATATTTTTTACAACAAAAAGACTTGTAATCGAAACAAACGGGTCAGAAGAAAATTTTAAAAGTAATCCTATATATTATAAGGATCGCGGTATATTTAAATTATGAGAAGTCTCTTTCTCATTGTCGTTATTTTGTTTAGCTGTGCCTGGGGATCCTCTCTCCTTGTAGTAATGTTAGTATTAATACAACAAACTTAGACGTAGATTGTATTGTGAGGAGGGTGCCAACTTTGAGACTGAATATTGCACTTTCAAATAAGACTAGAAAAATACCTTTTGCTTCAAAATTTATATAACAGATTTTAAAGTCTTTGACTAGAGCCCCGTAAAAATGGTGAGACGCGATAAAGTGAAAAGTGTCATACAAAGTTGGAATCAAGTATTTCTCTGATAGATTTTTAGATATGAATTACAATGTTTTTGAAGAAGCGAAATAAAACCAAAATAAAATGAAACAACACCNTTTTACCAAAAAAAAAAAAAAATCTTTTAAGTAAATGATGAAATTAAAAAGAGCAGAAATTTTGACAATGCTGTAATTTTATCAATATTCAATATTTTGATGTTGTATAAGCAAACTTTAGTCTACATTTTGTATACATTGTTTTGAATAAACATGAGACCATACTGAAAAGTGAGATTTAAAAAACGAAATTTAAATAAAAATAAAACCATTTTTACAGGGCTCTAACTAAATGTGCTTTTTTTTCATATTCAATTTGTCTAAAAACTGTTTTTTCTCAATGCAATTACTACTTATGCTCAAATAACCCATTAAATTTGGTACAGTATGAATTGATAGATTTATAATGAAATCACATGATGACCAATTTAATGGCAAAATCTTTAGGGTTAAAACACTAATGGAGAACTGCTACATACCTTTGCTTCAAAAATACTTGTATTTTATATAAAGATCTGTAATGGGCACATTATTTTCAATATTATTAAATGGTTTGAATGAATATTCATTTACATTTGTTTAAATAAACTTTGTAAGTTGGCACTCAATGTAACCACAGCTAGATGTTACCCATCAATTTATAATTTACCTATTTGTAGATAGATGCAATATTCTCAACATTAAAGTATTGCTTCAAGTCTAGGATGGCCACTTATAGGACCGTGATTGGGCGGCCAAAAACCTATACATAAAATATCAAACTGTTGATAAATTTTGAAGAAGTTTTTAGAATTTAGATCTCGTCTCTGCATATTATCTGGAATAATTTTTTTTGAGGGTATTTCTTTAGTTTCTTTTAATAGGAAACACAAATCTAAAAAAAGAAAAATATTTTTATATTTATTAATGTTTTATCGAACTATTTCCCATGAACTGCCCCTGTGATGGGGAATGTCCTGTGGTTACTCTTTTATCTAGTGTATTGCATGTGTTTTTTTTATATTACATGAGCGTTTTTGATTCTACGTATTAAATTTGCTAATGTCCTGTGAACAGCATAACGTTAAATCTGAACGCTTGTGTGCATGTGGAAGATTTTCAATTGGTACCTGGTTTCAAATATTACAGTTATTTCTTATTAAATTTTATTATGAATGATGATTCATTTGGCATCATATTCCCCTGTTAACTCAATTGTGGTCTTGTAAGGTAAGCACTTAATATCGTAATTTTTTTTGAAAATAATGTATTCATGGTCCCATTTTTGAAATGCCCCCAAGCCCAAATAAAACACAAATTAATCCCTTGGTTGTTTTCTGATGAATCATTCACAGGCTTTCTCTTTCAAAGGTTTTTATATCCCCTCTGGATATTTGTATACATCTCACAAGACCACACATGACCAACTTTCATATTTTTTAAATTTGAGTAAAATGATTGAAAACAACTTATATAAAGGTTGAACATCTACATGTTTTAGTTTACTTGTATAGTGACTAACAATTAGATCAATGTTAAGTGTGTTATTTTACTTTTTGTGAAAGATGTTTCGTATAATAAATATCTTTGTTGAATAATACATGTGAGTTATTTTTATTTATTACTATCCTGATATTCAGCAAGAAGGAGCAACATACAACCAGCATTACAGCCATTTAACTAAAAGATAATCTTACAAATATTTTATCTAAATTACCATGAATGATAGCTAGATATTATATGTCAAATTTAAGGTGACATTGTGTGGAAACTCTTGGCTTCAACAGAATTTAAATAAAAACTCCCAGTTATTTGATAAAAATAGAAATTAATATGCATGATTGAGATTTAAATGATGAAATTAGAAGGAAATTTAAATTTTCACTTACTAGATGCTCGGGGCAATAATATAATCACATCTGGGTGATTATATTAACTGAATACACCATTTTAATATATTGCTAGTTTAAGTTGGAATGGAGAAGGCCTCCTATTTTTGCTAAGAGCCCATTAGGTATGCTTGGCTGCTGTCACCTGGAGCCCTGAATGTTATAGTAATTGGTCAATGATCTTTATCTTATTCAACCTGTTTCGGAATTACGCCTACCCCTTAAGGTTGTAGCATAAGACAATATATGTTTATGGTGGTTATAGCCTAAGACAATATACATTTCTGGTGGCTATAGCATAAGACATATGTTTCTGATGGTTATAGCCTAAGACAATATA
>CABFOV010012104.1:0-12142 GCA_902141375.1 Timema poppense | reverse complement strand
GGATTGACCTCCTCCAATTCAGAGTGAGGCGCCTGCTGGATATAGGAGGCGGGCTACTTTTCCGTGGGCCACCCTGTATAATTTCTAGTTCAAATCACATCAGAAACCCACGTAACCAATAAGTCCAAGGCGATCAATGACCGGACTCGAAACAATATTTTTAATTGTTAGTTTACACACTAAGCTTATTAACAACATAATTTAAGGATTATTTACCTGCTTCGGTGGCCGCATGGTCTAACGCGCTACTCTCGCGGTAGACTATACTGCCAATGACAGGGATATCGGGGTTCGATACCGGTCGGGTGCACTGAGGGTAGTTTACTGAATGGTTTTCCACCCAACCTCCACGCAAATGCGGGTGAACATCCTCTAAATTAAACCTTCATAATCCCTAACACATTGGTGTAATTAGTGCCTAAGCGTATAACCTTGACGGATAGTAAGACACAGCGCTAAACAAAATTAAGGATTAAAGGTAAGGACAGTATAAGTATACGGGAAATGTACCCGCATTTACGATTAAGGATATTGGGAACCGATAAAAAAAATTAATCTAACTCAGACAACCCCCACTATCGGTATTCCAGTATATCGGTACAGTGACGCAATTAATATCATTAGATTAAATAAGTGCACCAGCATTCGTCTAATGCCGAGAACGGAAAACTACCCTAAGTGCGTCCCAGACGAGACACGATTCTAGTTAGGCCTTTCCCGTTACCGAAAAAAAACAACTCAAATTTCGATAGTGACTGCCAATAAATAATGTTTTATTAACTCATTTGAAAACTTTTTTTTTGTAGATAACGCTAACGTTTATACAATTAAACGTATATGAATAGCGAAACTTGGGACATGGAAATGATCTAGAGGTTACGGATGTAGACGCACCATGTATCACGGGTTCAATTCCCGTGCCAGGGTGGGGTTTTTAAAGTTTAAAAATACTTTTTTTGTACAATTTGAAAGTATTATTATTTTAAATCATGTTTATGGAGTGTTTTTTTGGCCGCGACTGTAGTTTTGAAATTAAAATAACGGAAGTTTTCCGATTACAAAGAAATCTTATTGAAATTAATATAATCGACTATTTAAACTCCGGTCTACTTTTTTTTTACAGAATTTACAGGCAGTGAGAAAAAAAAAACTTTTCTCGACATGGCAAAATGCTCATTTTTCTCTGATTTACAAACCGCTGTCCATTTTGTGAACATAATCCGACAGATCCGATGCATATGTTCGACCTTGAATAATATCAACACTTCTATAGAACTTTATACAGAGTGGCCCACGGAAAAGTAGCCCGCCTCCTATATGAATCAATAAAGCTTTAAACAAGCAGTTCACTTACTCATTCTTCATGTCACAAAATGGGTGGAAGGGGATTTACCTCCTCCAATTCAGAGGGAGGCGCCTGCAGGATATAGGAGGCGGGCTACTTTTCCGTGGGCCACCCTGTATAATTTCTAGTTCAAATCAAATCAGAAACCCACGTAACCAATAAGTCCAAGGCGATCAATGACCGGACTCGAAACAATATTTTTAATTGTTAGTTTTCACACTAAGCTTATTAACAACATAATTTAAGGATTATTTACCTGATTCGGTGGCCGCACGGTCTAATGCGCTACTCTCGCAGTAGACTATACTGCCAATGACTGGGAGATCGGGGTTCGATACCGGTCGGGTGCACTGAGGGTAGTTTACTGAGTGGTTTTCCACCCAACCTCCACGCAAATGCGGGTGAACATCCTCTAAATTAAACCTTCATAATCCATAACACATTAGTGTAATTAGTGCCTAAGCGTATAACCCTGGCGGGTAGTAAGAGGCAGCGCTAAACAAAATTAAGAATTAAAGGTAAGGACAGTATAAGTATACGGGAAATGTACCTGCATTTGCGATTAAGGATATTGGGAACCAATAAAAAAAATTAATCTAACTCAGACAACCCCCACTATCAGCATTCCAGTATATCGGTACAGTGACGCAATTAATATCATTAGATTAAATAAGTGCACCAGCATTCATCTAATGCCGAGAACGGAAAACTACCCTAAGTGCGTCCCAGACGAGACACGATTCTAGTTAGACCTTTCCCGTTACCGAAAAAAACCCCTCAAATTTCGATAGTGACGCCTAGAGTGCGTGACCATCGGGGCGGGTATAAACACAGTTCTAACTAAAAACGAGCGTGACCGAAAATTTTCCTGAAAGCAAGTGTCAAAAAAAGAGTTTTTCCGCCGCGGGAAAGGGGAGTGACGCGGTGCCTTACGCCACCGACCCACACCACGGCGAGCAACCTAACAACAATAATAATCCCCCCTAAAGCGCCGATAAGATAGAGGGTGGTCTGACACGCCATTAACAGCGTGTCTCAGTCGAGACACATCGCAGCAGGAATCACGTCATATCGATATTATTTTTATCTTTTCTAGGAATGTGACGGGCACTTTTGAACTACGTGTTTTTTCCCTCGCGGTTGTCATTATTTTTCTATTATAAAAAATCCCTGTTTATTCCAGGATTTCCAGCAATCTTTCCAGACAATTTCAGATGGAAGTGTAGAGGAATGAAATTTCATTTTTTACATCAAAACGACCATTGATTAAAACATGATTATTTGACCTTGAGACCCGTCTCGGTGGCGTAGTTGGCTAACGCGCTAGTCGTGTTTGAGCTCGACTGCTGAGGACGGGGAGATCAAGGTTCGAATCTCGGTCGGGTGAACTAGGGGTGGTTTTTCCTAAATGGTTTTACACTCTCCCTCTACGCAAATGCGGGTTCACTTCCTCTAATTCAACCTTCCTAATTTCTAATCCATTAGCGTAGTTAGTACTTAAAGCATATAACCCGAACGGGTAGTAAGACGTGGTGCTAAATAATAATAATAATAATAGTTTGACCTTGAGGGGGAAATACATGCGGCGGTCACGCAATACCATATTTGAGGAGAAAGTGAGTGAGAGAGAGAGAGAGAATCAGTATTTCTTTTCACCAGTTCTCTTTTTATTCTATTCAAAGGCCAGTGGCAGATTTAAGGGAGGGTGACAGGGGGCTAGCGCTCCAGGGTCTCCACAAACTGCCGCATTAGATGAAAATATTTTACTTTTGACTACATATGGATTGAAGTAGTCATGGTGATCTATTTAAAAATACTTACTCTAACAATTTGTATTTATTTTTGACGAAAAACTACCTTATTTCAAACTTATTTTCCAAACGTAGTCAACACCGTTAGATTGCAGCGAATCTAGTGGCTACATATGGGATTATAAATCTAATTTATTTTGATAACAATTTTTCCTTGTTTAAATAATATCATTAGTAATGATATTTTTACAGTTAATTTTGTAAATAAATTAAAAAAAAAAGACCGAAACATTTAAGGTAGGGATGTAAGTAAGGAACTCCGGGTAAGGGCAGTGTTTTTGCCATTTTTATAGCAATACATTTTTCCGGCCACAATAAATAAAACATTGCTCCAGTAGAAACATAGAATTTAATTTTCTTCACACGGTGACTTCAAAATTTCTTGAATATCTGTCAAGGATGTTCTGGAATTTAATGACTACTTGTTCTCTTCATTTATAAATTATTATTATTATTATTATTATTATTAGCACCGCGTCTTACTACCCGTCCGGGTTATACGCACTTACGCTAATGTGTANTAGCACCGCGTCTTACTACCCGTCCGGGTTATACGCACTTACGCTAATGTGTAATGGTAGAGTGATTGTGAGATGAAATGGAGGACCTACAGTTTAACGTGGAATCCGAACCACGGTGGAGGCCTGGCATTCCCCACATTCACAAGATGTCTTGTCAGAGGTGATTCATTTAAAAAGTTTATCATCTAATGCCTCTATGCTCATGACAGATATTCAACAACTGTTGATATCATCACGGGAAGAAAATTAAACTCTTTATGTTTCTACTGGAGAAATATTAGATTAATTATGGCCAAAAAAATTATTTGCTATAAAAACCGCAAAAGTACTCTTCAACTTCGTCTTTTCCTCGCGTGTTTCAAGCTTCACCTCAACTTCACTTCGAATTTTAAAAGTGACCTTAACACACCCGATATTATTATTATTGTGTTCTGTGCTACGACCGGTCAATTCCTTTTGTCAGGGAGCTTAAGACAATCAAAGCAGCCTCTGCCTCCTCCTTAAGCTCCCAGAATTGTTTTTTCCCCCTTCAAACATCCGATATTCGAATCTTCCTCCTTCCTAAGCTCCTCTTTTCCTCAACCTTGCCTTCTATGACGTCATGCAGTCAAGAGTGACAACGTTTTAAAGCTAATGATATTATTATTTAGCACCGCGTCTTACTACTCGTTCGGGTTATACGCTTTAAGTACTAATTACGCTAATGGGTTTGGAATTGGGGAGATTGAATTAGAGGAAGTGAACCCGCATTTGCGTGGAGGGAGAGTGGAAAACCATTTAGGTAAAAACCACCCCCAGTTCACCCGACCGAGATTCGAACCTCGATCTCCCCGTCCTCAGCAGTCGAGCTCAACACGACAAGCGCGTCAGCCAACTACGCCACCGAGGCGGGTAATGATGATAATATTCTATCAAAAGTGACATATAAGATCACATGACGACGTATTAACAAGTGAAAGTAGATATATGTAAATGTGAATGCAGCGTGTTCAGCCAACTCAAGAAGATTGATGTTCAGGTTACACCCCTTCCCGCGCTTTGGGCCGCCTGACCCAATGAGCTAAATTACCCTGACCCGGTTTTGTTCGGCGCAGAGAATAGTATTTTTATTCGTGAATTCAATAAGGGTCAAAGTCGATTCAGAAATTGTTTGGTTCTAGACCTTTTGAACATATTGAGTAAAACTTGTTTTATTTGTCCGCATCAGTTGAGTGCTCGGGGATACCGCCATTGCGCTCTAAAGGAACCTGGTTCAATCCCAGGTGGGGGTTAAGATACATTAGTATTTGAGTGTGTGATTTTCGAAACCCAGATATTAAGCGTTTATGTTTTAGGTTATGTCATGTTTTGAAAACCGTATGGTTTACCACACTTTCTCCATGCGAATGCGGGCACATTTCCTCTAAATTCCTTTACCCATATTCAGCCTATATCCGGATAAGCCGAGCGACTAAAAAGAAGGGAAAATTTTGATTTAATATTTTACTAAACACACCTTCGTTCTACCAGAGGGGGGGATCGTCGGGAAAATGAGGGAGGAGAATGGTGAGGAGAATGAGGAGGGAGGGTGTGAGGAGAATGAGGGAGGAAGGGTATGAGAAGAATTAGGAGGGAGGGTGTGAGGGTAATGAGGGAGGGTGTGAGGAGAATGAGGAGGGAGGGTGTGAGAATGAGGAGGGAGGGTGTGAGGGTAATGAGGAGGGAAGGTGTGGGGGTAATGAGGGAGGGAGGGTGTGAGGAGAATGAGGAGGGAGGGTGTGAGAAGAATGAGAAGGGAGGGTATGAAAAGAATGAGGGAGGGAGGGTGTGAGGAGAATGAGAAGGGAGGGTGTTAGAAGAATGAGAAGGGAGGGTGTGAGAAGAATGAGAAGGGAGGGTGTGAGAAGAATGAGGGAGGGAGGGTGTGAGGAGAATGAGAAGGGAGGGTATGAGAAGAATGAGGGAGGGAGGGTGTGAGGAGAATGAGAAGGGAGGATGTGAGGGTAATGAGAAGGGAGGGTGTTAGAAGAATGAGAAGGGAGGGTGTGAGGAGAATGAGGAGGGAGGGTGTGAGGAGAATGAGAAGGGAGGGTATGAAAAGAATGAGGGAGGGAGGGTGTGAGGAGAATGAGAAGGGATGGTGTGAGAAGAATGAGGGAGGGAGGGTGTGAGGAGAATGAGAAGGGATGGTGTGAGAAGAATGAGGGAGGGAGGGTGTGAGGAGAATGAGGAGGGAGAGTGTGAGGAGAATGAGAAGGGAGGGTATGAGAAGAATGAGGGAGGGTGTGAGGAGAATGAGCTAAGAGAATAAGAGATAATGAGGAGGGAAGATGGTCGGAGGGATGGTTGGGTATGTGTGGTGGACAATGGTAGAGGGGTGAGGAGGGGAGTACTAAGCTGGCTGAAATCCCTCCTCTCGGTTCTAAACGTCATGTAATATAATCCCTTGCCTCCCTTATCAGTCTAGCGCACCCCTAACTTGTGATTGATTGATTGATCACCAACCACTGGGACGTGTATTATAGAGTTTGTAGCAACATTTTCAAAAATCAGTCATCAATAAACAAATATTTTTTTCATAATAAACGTACAATATTATCATTTAAAACACAAGCGCTAAAGCCATTTTATAAAAAATATATCATTACAAAACATTGTATTTTACGCAAACAACCCAGAAATTTTCACCCAGAAATTAAGTATGCAGTGTTATTTGTCAAGTCAAACATTCTTCTGATATTTATTTGAAACAAAATGGTTTGTGAGATTTTAGAAAAATTTCGAATTAAAAAAATCAGTAAACTCCCTTAATTTGAGGGATATAATAAAGATTATTATATTTTAAACCTTGGTATGATGCTATTTAACTAAATCCACCAAACAGTTTCGACTGTAGCACCTGGGCACTGCACCAGGGACAGACAGACAGAAAGAATGGTTGGTATGACACTCTTTCTTGGATTCAAGGGCACACAAAACATCAGGATTCATCATAATCTCGAGGTTTAAAACCAGCCAAGATTACAATACTTTATCTACATGAGAAAGTAAGTTATTAGTTGACAAATAAGTAGGTAAATAGAAAGTTAAATTTGAGATTTCTGCCCTAAGGCTGGTAATTAAGTTCCTTAAAGCGTTATGAATTAATCGGTCCGCGCCGGGCGCCAATTAAAACGTTGCGGTATTATTATGAGACATATAATACCCCGCGATTGGGCGTTAATTATTACGATACGAAATTATTATGTGATAGTTTAATTGAATAAATAACACCTTTAATGTTGCACACGATTTAATAAAGTGATTTTATCTTCGGCTCTGAAGATATAATATTAGATGATACAGTTTTAATTGAACCACAGATGAATATTCTGTTAAATTACAACTATATATATATATATATATATACACACACACACACACACACACAGGCACTGAATATTACTGTCTTTGATTACAAAGTTCTTGTGTGATGGTGTTCACTGTAATGGATTCATACGCACAAGCGCTTATATATGACCTACCCCTTGACCCTTGGACCTCACGTGACCAGTGTCAAAACCAACTAATCGAAAGTCTTGGCGACAGGTGTCGTGAAGACTACAGTATCCCCGTGGCTTCGTTGGTGCTGACTGACAGCTCACAGCTGACTTCTGACAATCAACATTTAGGTATATACCTAAATGTTGACTGTCAGAAGTCAGCTGTGAGCTGTCAGTCAGCACCAAAGAAACCATGGGGCTACTGTAGCTTCCTATTGGGTAGAGGGAACAAGCGTCACTTGCTTTTTTGGTAAATACTGCGGAGTTGATTTTTGACAGAAGAAAATAAGTTTTAATGGTGCAATCCTTTGACATTATTTCTGAAAAGTGCGTGATTCTCCATGGATGTATTGAAAGGATATTTTACATACAATACTTTAAAGAAAAATGCACTCTATCCACGACTTTTTAAATATATATAAAAGGGGTCCAAATCAGTACCATTACATCCTCGCACAAACAGCCCAGAGACAGAATTAAATTAGTTTCTACGGTTGAATTTTTAGATGAACCATTTCAAAAATACAAACACTAATTTCTGCGGTCGACAATGATATTATTTTACTTTTTATTATTGTTTTATAGATATTAATACTATCTATAAAAAGTCACAATAGATCACATGACTTGATGTATGAATACGTAAAAACAGATAGTCAAGTTTCTAGTTGGGTGCCATCCTTAAATTACGTAAGGTTTTCTACCCACCACCCTCTCCTCCACCCACGTAAGGGATAGTAAGATTCTGCATCAACCTCACTCCCCTCTATATTACATAATTTTTTACGATTTGGTAAATTAGATTTTAATAGTTTCATTAATATTAGACAAAAGTATTGGTTACTAAACGAGTGATATGAAATTTTAGAATATGTTAATTGCTGTAGTAAATGAAATATAAGGGAAATTTTATAATTAGTATATCCATCTTAGGTGACCTGGCGGTCTCTGACAAGACATCTTGTGAATGTGGGGAATGCCAGGCCTCCACCGTGGTTCGGATTCCACGTTAAACTGTAGGTCCTCCATTTCATCTCACAATCACCCTACCATTACACATTAGTGTAAGTGCGTATAACCCGAACGGGTAGTAAGACGCGGTGCTAAAATTAATAGTAGTAGTATATCCATCTTCTGACAAAAACTTTTTTTTTAGATTGTCTCACCATAAACAGTGATAAAAAAAAACCTTAGGTAAGAATGATTTTGACTCCACCTTCATCTCCCTCTCCCCCCAAAAAACCTCTTACATAATTTAAAGACAGCCCCTTGTCAAAAAGGGACGTCCTAAGAAAAGTGCACGCTTAGTCGTTTATATTTTCATAGCATCGCGTCTTACTACCCACTAGGGTTATACGCCTATGTACCAATTACTCTAATCTGTTAGAAATGCGGAAGGTTAAATAAAGATTTAGTGTACACACATTTGCGTGGAGAAAAGTAGAAAATCATTGAGGAAAAACCACCTCAGTATATCCGATAGGGATTCGAACCCCGATATTTCTGTCATCGGCAGTCCTAGTATATTGCGAGAGTAAGGCGAAGCGGGTAAAGGCTTATATGTATGTGTTTAAAAAAAACTAGGGGTCCATTAAAAACTCAAATTTATAAAAAAAGTTTCTTCACCGAGTTATAAGACACGACACCAACAAGACAGGGAAAATTAAACAGGAACCCAGTTTGGGCGTGTAAAACGACGCCCGCGTAACAAGTCCGGGCGACTTCATTAGTTGACACGCCACACACGCACGCAGGTATAATAATTACACAAGCGCGAACTGCAGTTATGTCGGCCGGTGACAAAAAGGAAAGTTCTTGACATACTTTCAAATAACTTTTTAAAAAACTTGGGAGAAATGTTATTAAAGAGGAGATGTAGATGTATAAACCCGTTAACAAACCAACACAAGTTAAAATATCCAACAAGTTAGAACTTTGCGCAATAACCGGCAGAAAGTGTTGCCTTACAACCTGCTACTTTACCGACTAAAAAAAAAGCTACACTAAAAATAGTTCTCTTTTCATCCAATATAAGTTTTAAAAATATTTTATATATACAGAATCTTTCTACAGATCCAGACTTTCCACATATTTACACTAACGGTATATATATATGAAAAAGGAAGAAATGAGAGCAAATGTACCATACATTTGAGTGTAGGAAGCGAATGGGAATATATTTAACACAGACATTACACCCGACCGGGATTTAAGCCCAGACACTATACCATAGGAAATCCTGTCTATTGTGAGAGTTGACGCAATCACAGGGCTTTTAAAAAAACCTTAGAAATAATTAATTTAAAAAAAGAGACTAAATTTTTAATTTTGTAAGAGAAGGTAAAAAGGTCAACTTCGGCATTAAAATTATTTATTATTTCAGGATATTTTTGTGTCCAGCGTCTTATTACTTGTCCGGACATAATATTTACACTACAAGAATGGGGATGAGGAAGATTTAATTTAGATAAAAGTTTACCAGCATAAGCTTTTAGTCATTTTATAAGCTTTTAGTCATTATTTGACAGCTGCCACTTTTGAAAGAACAATACCTTTAAAATAATGCTACTAATCAATTATTTTGTTCAGTGTTTACTATTTTTTTTTAAATTGTGTAGGTGTATATTTATTTTCAACACTATCGCCGACCGTCCGTCCGCGCAGCGCAGCAAAATAGCAAGCCCCAGTATTGCGCGATACAATGGCGCGAAACGTGCTCTTTCCAACCAGGAGAGCAGAGACTTGAAGAGGTGGCCGGAATGAAAAACATATGGCGCCCTCCTTCGCTAGCAGCAATTCAGACCGGGGGGCGGGGCAGGGAGGGACACTCGACTGTAGACCATCACACACAATCGATCGTCTCGCGGCGGGGGTGGAGGGCAAGGAGGGAAAACACAATAAAATCAACTCAAACAAAGACTACAATGTTCTAATGACAAGTACTCAAAGTAGGTGAATGTACTCCCCGTCATGACGCAGCATCGAAATGGATTTCTGCTTGTCTTCGAGAGAAAAATAGGGTCACCGTCATCATGGACAAACGTATATTCAAAACTTACCGGCCTCGTGGTATTTAGTATTCAGAGGACCTAGACAGGTGACCTAGAGGTCTAGGGTTCGATTCCCGGTTGGTACCCCCAAAGGAGTTTTCTCGAAAGGGAATAATAATAATATTTAGCACCGCGTCTTACTAACCGTTCGGGTTATACGCTTTAAGTACTAATTGCTCTAATGGATTAGGAATTGGGAAGGTTGAATTAGAGGAAGTGAGTCCACATTTGCGTGGAGGGAGAGTGGAAAACCATTTAGGAAAAAACCACCCCCAGTTCACCCGACCGAGATTCGAACCTCGATCTCCCCGTCCTCGAAAGGGAATAATTCCCATGATCGTCGGGAGGTTTGTTGATTTGACTTACGCTAGGTTAATATCCACCCCGTTATATTCACTGATGAGACATGGAAAAAGCCCCCACGGAAAGGATGTAGTACGATTAGTACATTTGGGCGTCCCCTGGGCAACGGTACATTAGTACTGGCTAGTCTTTCCATAAACTGAGCTACAAATTGAAGTAGTTCAGAAACGCTACTATTATTATTTGAACTCTTTAATTTCCTATCTATTGTATCCTTTGTTTATCCTGTCACCCAGTTTGCGATACTGCCTGAAGACCGTAAACTATATAGTAGGGTCCCCAATTATGTTTGATGGAGGTCCGTTTTAAAAACTCGACATACTTCCGCGGTCCAGCAAAACTTTAACAGCGACTCAAGTGCAAGCCCTATAAGATTATACTGATTCAAAAACGTAATTTTCTTTTCGTTATTTTACTCATTTATTATTGCTGGTGTTCCATGTCTAAAGTCCGTTAACAGTAGGAATTGTTTTCTGAAAGGCCCTTTTCCCTACCATAAATATATTATATAGTAGGATATTGGTAGGAAAAAAGACCTTTCAGAGAGTAATTCCTACCGTGAATGGAGTATACTTCCTGCCCACCGCCGAAATAGCGTCATTTCTTATATTTATCACTACCTCGTCAAGGTCCTTAGAAATGTATCTGCGGTCCGGATGCGGGCACCACTGCTCTATAGGGTTCTTTTCTACATCTGCGGATGTAGAAAAACGCGAGGAAATTTCAGTGTCTTTGCGTGGTTTTTTTTATAGCAAAACTGTTTTTGGCCAAAATTAAATAAAAATATTGTTTAAGTACAACATAGAATTTAATTGTATTCACGTTGCGATATCAACATTTGTTGAATATCAGTCATTGAACATAGCGGCATTAGATGAGAAACTTTTTAAATGAAGAGAAAAAGTTGTAAATAAATTCCGGGGGACACCTTTTGACAGATATTCAACAACTGTTGATATCAACATGTGAAGAAAATAAAACTCTTTTAAGTTTTTAGTGGAGCAATATTTAATTTTGACCAATAAAATGG
The DNA here is from genome assembly GCA_902141375.1 of Timema poppense. Taxonomy (NCBI): domain Eukaryota; kingdom Metazoa; phylum Arthropoda; class Insecta; order Phasmatodea; family Timematidae; genus Timema; species Timema poppense. The sequence continues at coordinate 501 of CABFOV010012104.1, read as the reverse complement.
TTTGATATAGACTAAAAAACTGCCAAAAACTATTACCTTTTCTCGCGTCCCCTGCATTCCCACGGTAGGTATTATATTCCCCCTATGATACGAATGTAGGTTATTACACAAAATAGGCTCAAGAGTGAACTTTAGACAAACCCGTATGAATGGTTATATAAAAGTTGTGCAACCTTAATGGAGTTCCTACTGCTTGCTGTACCAATAAAACCACATTCACCCTATACCCCGATTTTGGTTGGAAGAACAGTGGAAAAAATTCAAATATATTGGATATATATGGATGGTTCTATTTAATGTTTTCTCAAACTGAACGGATAGTAAGACACAATTAAATGCTATACTGATCTAACCTAATTATAACATTCATAATTTTTTGTTGGTATGGAGACATTTAAGATTAAATTAGGTGACCTGGTGGTCTAGAGGTAAGGTGTCAAGACTTCTGTGCTGGCGGCCGGGGTTCAATCCTCGGTCCCGGCACAGATTTATCTGATTACC